>JAOTOM010002529.1:0-106649 GCA_034440615.1 Ashinkailepas kermadecensis
AAAAATGGTGGTATTATTGCATTTTAAGTTATCCAGAAGGCAAGTTTTACACACAGTTTACCTCCATGAAGCAGGCAATGGGCTTAGGTTACGTTAAGCATATGACAGCCAATAAGCTAATGAATGATAATTGATAGATCATTGATAATAATTAAGTTCATGATGAATTGGTTTGTAGAGATGCACAAGGGAATGTCAGTTTTGTTCAGTTTAAGGTATCCACAAGACAGGCTTTGCATGCATTTTACCTCCATGAAGCATACAAAGGGGTTAGGTTTGGTTAAGTTAGGTTATTGTTTGTTGCAAGTTACACAAATTTTCCCCAATAAAAAAACAATTTTTTAAAATTCAAAAACAGTTCAGGTTTGCTTAGGCTAGGTTAGGTTATGTCAGGTTAGGTTTTGTAATGTGATTTTTTTTTTTGGGGGGGGGGGAAATTGTTTGGAAATGTTCAATTTTTTACAAAATAATTTGCTTCCTTGCATGGAAGATTAGGCTATGTTAGGTTATGTTACATCATTTTTTCTTCATTTTCAACCACTTTATGCTAGATTATCCAACTCCAAACCCCTTTTTGGGTTTATTTTTCCTCCCAACTGAAAAATATGCATTTGCAGAGGAAATAGTGGTCACATTATGTTCACTGCATTCATGAACACTACATTATAAATATACTTTCCAAGAAATCAGAAGTTACTTTAATCTGCAAATTTGCCAGAATTCCAAGGTCTGCATGTCCTCTTCTTTAGCTTCTTTCCCTCTCCATGTGTGTATTTATGGATATGTATAACATGCACATGTTTTTTGTTTGGCTCTACAGTGGCAAAATGTGAATGAAGAAACAGAAAGTTTTTGGCACTAAGCATGCCAAGAATTTAGCATTTTGTGTGGTGAAAATGTCAAAATTTCTCATTTGATCTAGTGTATTTTTGGTTGTTAAGGAGGATGGAGGGACTCTTGGCTGCTTCTCTTGCTCAAAATGCTACAGCTCGGGGGGTGGAGTTTCCTGTACCTTTGGTGAGACCTGGGACCCACTATTTTTGCATTGACCCTGCCAACCTTTTGCTCTTTTAACATGGGGCCCTATGAGATGAGCCCCATCAACAAAATTGGCAGCACCAGTAAATCTCAAACTTCTCCACCCATGCTACAGCTTGTCTGTCTGGCATTTTGGTGACTCCCCTAGGAACAAGTCCCCGCTCCCTCTCTCACCCACCATTTTCAGCACCTAATGCTTCCTCAATGCAAGTTCCATGGAAATAATTGATCCCAAAAGCTTGTTGCCCTGCAATTATTTTGGAATGTCATTCAGCAATTTTGTGTCAGAATTAGTTAGATGCTGATGTGTTCTGTATGGGCACGTGGCTAAGTCGCATGAACTCTCATGGAGAAATGCACCATTCCGACCTGTAATACCCAGAAAAAAACCTTGTTAAGCTCACCAAGAAGACCGGCAGTATTTACATTAGCTGACATTCGAGCAGTAGCCGAATGTCCGCCGCTCATGGTTGGTATGTGGTGAAATAAGCAAGGCTCTACAATACGACTCGGCTACTAGTTAGACAATGTACCATATATTACCCTGACTCGATTAGTGCCCACTTGGACACTTCAGTATGCCTATCTGGGTTTTGGGTGCTGCGTGACCACTGCAGACGATGCGCCCCTAAAACCCTGATAACTAACTCTTGGCTGCTTAGACACAAAAGTGCAACAATCAATGACGTCATAATCGGACCCATGCAGAGCCATGCTCAGAGCCCGATAACTTTACCTTACGTTCTATGGCATGCAGCAACCCATCCCACACATGTCAAGGCAGATAGCAAGATTTTGTGCCTGGGCACTGGTAAATTGCACTCTGGCTGCAGAGGATGTCTCTGAAAACTGTCGGTTTTCCCACTATAGGGGTTGGGCGCTGCATGACCACTGCAGTCGATGCGCCCCTAAACCCCAATAAACAAACAAACCACTATATGGGTGGTATGAAAGCAGGTTTCTAGAGTTGCCTTGGCTGGAGTCATACCTGGAGGCCAGTTTATCCAGTGAGCAGGTGCGCTGCCTTGCAGGCAGTGTTGGCGCGTTGTTGTTGACATTTCCGGTGGTTGAGCTCCAGTGTAGTGTGTGTGTGTTGCTGTGGTCTCAGTGCTGACTGGTACAAAAGTGGCTAGTTTGAGTGGTAGCCATAAGTAGAATAACATTCGCTTTGGTGGATGTTGTCTTGTTTGTTTTTAGTGATATTTGTGTTCATTCTACATGTTTGTGTGAGAGTACACATGAAGCCCATCCTATCCAGTACAAACCTGGATTGCAAACAGTTTTCAGATATGATTCCTGACACTGTCATGTTCCAGGCTGTCACAATGTGTTGTGTTTCAGGCTGTCACAGTGTGTCGTGTTCCAGACTGTCACAGTGTGTCATATCCCAGGCTGTCCCAGTGCATCATGCCCCAGGATGTCACAGTGTGTTGTGTTCCAGACTGTCACAGTGTGTGTTTGTGTGTTTCAGACTGTCAGTGTGTTGTGTTCCAGGCTGTCACAATGTGTTATGTTCCAGACTGTCATAGTGTGTTGTGTTTCAGACTGTCACAGTGTGTTGTGTTGGGTTGCCGCACCCTAAAACCCCAATAATCATCATCACTGTGTTGTGTTCAGACTGTCACACTGTGTTGTGTTCCAGACTGTCATAGTGTGTTGTGTTTCAGACTGTCAGTGTGTTGTGTTTCAGACTGTCACACTGTGTTGTGTTGTGTTGGGTTGCCGCACCCTAAAACCCCAATAATCATCATCACTGTGTTGTGTTCAGACTGTCACACTGTGTTGTGTTCCAGACTGTCATAGTGTGTTGTGTTTCAAACTGTCACACTGTGTTGTGTTCCAGGCTGTCACAGTGTGTCATATTCCAGGCTGTCCCAGTGCATCATGCTCCAGGATGTCACAGTGGTTGTGTTCCAGACTGTCATAGTGTGTTGTGTTTCAGACTGTCAGTGTGTTGTGTTCCAGACTGTCATAGTGTGTTGTGTTTCAGACTGTCAGTGTGTTGTGTTCCAGACTGTCATAGTATGTTGTGTTTCATACTGTCACACTGTGTTGTGTTCCAGGCTGTCACAGTGTGTCATATCCCAGACTGTCACAGCGTGTGTGTGTGTTTCAGACTGTCAGTGTGTTGTGTTCCAGACTGTCGCAGTGTGTTGTGTTTCAGACTGTCACACTGTGTTGTGTTCCAGGCTGTCACAGTGTGTCATATCCCAGGCTGTCACAGTGTGTCATATCCCAGGCTGTCCTAGTGCATCATGCCACAGGATGTCAGTGTGTTGTGCTCCGGGCAGTCGCAGCGTGTCATGTTCCAGGTTGTCACACTGTGTTGTGTTCCAGGCAGTCACACTGTGTTGTGCTCCGGGCAGTCGCAGTGTGTCATGTTCCAGGCTGTCACACTGTGTTGTGTTCCAGGTTGTCACACTGTGTTGTGTTCCAGGCAGTCACACTGTGTTGTGCTCCGGGCAGTCGCAGCGTGTCATGTTCCAGGTTGTCACACTGTGTTGTGTTCCAGGTTGTCACACTGTGTTGTGTTCCAGGCAGTCACACTGTGTTGTGCTCCGGGCAGTCGCAGCGTGTCATGTTCCAGGTTGTCACACTGTGTTGTGTTCCAGGCAGTCACACTGTGTTGTGCTCCGGGCAGTCGCAGCGTGTCATGTTCCAGGTTGTCACACTGTGTTGTGTTCCAGACTGTCATAGTGTGTTGTGTTTCAGACTGTCACACTGTGTTGTGTTCCAGACTGTCACACTGTGTTGTGTTCCAGGTTGTCACACTGTGTTGTGTTCCAGGTTGTCACACTGTGTCATGTTCCAGGTTGTCACACTGTGTTGTGTTCCAGGCTGTCACACTGTGTTGTGTTCCAGGCTGTCACACTGTGTTGTGTTCCAGGCTGTCACACTGTGTTGTGTTCCAGGCTGTCACAGTGTGTTGTGTTCCAGGCTGTCACAGTGTGTTATGTTCCAGGTTGTCACACTGTGTTGTGTTCCAGGCTGTCACACTGTGTTGTGTTCCAGGCTGTCACACTGTGTTGTGTTCCAGGTTGTCACACTGTGTTGTGTTCCAGGTTGTCACACTGTGTTGTGTTCCAGGTTGTCACACTGTGTCATGTTCCAGGCTGTCACACTGTGTTGTGTTCCAGGTTGTCACACTGTGTTGTGTTCCAGGCAGTCACACTGTGTTGTGCTCCGGGCAGTCGCAGCGTGTCATGTTCCAGGTTGTCACACTGTGTTGTGTTCCAGGTTGTCACACTGTGTTGTGTTCCAGGCAGTCACACTGTGTTGTGCTCCGGGCAGTCGCAGCGTGTCATGTTCCAGGTTGTCACACTGTGTTGTGTTCCAGGCTGTCACACTGTGTTGTGTTCCAGGATGTCACAGTGTGTTGTGTTCCAGGTTGTCACACTGTGTTGTGTTCCAGGCAGTCACACTGTGTTGTGTTCCAGGCTGTCACACTGTGTTGTGTTCCAGGCTGTCACACTGTGTTGTGTTCCAGGCTGTCACACTGTGTTGTGTTCCAGGCTGTCACACTGTGTTGTGTTCCAGGCTGTCACACTGTGTTGTGTTCCAGGCTGTCACACTGTGTTGTGTTCCAGGCTGTCACACTGTGTTGTGTTCCAGGCTGTCACACTGTGTTGTGTTCCAGGCTGTCACACTGTGTTGTGTTCCAGGCTGTCACACTGTGTTGTGTTCCAGGCTGTCACACTGTGTTGTGTTCCAGGCTGTCACACTGTGTTGTGTTCCAGGCTGTCACACTGTGTTGTGTTCCAGGCAGTCGCAGCGTGTCATGTTCCAGGTTGTCACACTGTGTTGTGTTCCAGGCTGTCACACTGTGTTGTGTTCCAGGCTGTCACACTGTGTTGTGTTCCAGGCTGTCACACTGTGTTGTGTTCCAGGCTGTCACACTGTGTTGTGTTCCAGGCTGTCACACTGTGTTGTGTTCCAGGCTGTCACACTGTGTTGTGTTCCAGGCTGTCACACTGTGTTGTGTTCCAGGCTGTCACACTGTGTTGTGTTCCAGGCTGTCACACTGTGTTGTGTTCCAGGCTGTCACACTGTGTTGTGTTCCAGGCTGTCACACTGTGTTGTGTTCCAGGCAGTCACACTGTGTTGTGTTCCAGGCTGTCACACTGTTGTGTTCCAGGTTGTCACACTGTGTTGTGTTCCAGGCAGTCACACTGTGTTGTGTTCCAGGCTGTCACACTGTGTTGTGTTCCAGGCAGTCACACTGTGTTGTGTTCCAGGCTGTCACACTGTATTGTGATCCAGGCTGTCACACTGTGTTGTGTTCCAGGCTGTCACACTGTGTTGTGTTCCAGGCTGTCACACTGTGTTGTGTTCCAGGCAGTCACACTGTGTTGTCCAGGACTGTTGTGTTCCAGGCAGTCACACTGTGTTGTGTTCCAGGCTGTCACACTGTGTTGTGTTCCAGGCTGTCACACTGTGTTGTGTTCCAGGCTGTCACACTGTGTTGTGTTCCAGGCTGTCACACTGTGTTGTGTTCCAGGCAGTCACACTGTGTTGTGTTCCAGGCTGTCACACTGTGTTGTGTTCCAGGCTGTCACACTGTGTTGTGTTCCAGGCTGTCACACTGTGTTGTGTTCCAGGCTGTCACACTGTGTTGTGTTCCAGGCTGTCACACTGTGTTGTGTTCCAGGCTGTCACACTGTGTCGTGTTCCAGGCTGTCACACTGTGTTGTGTTCCAGGCTGTCACACTGTGTTGTGTTCCAGGCTGTCACACTGTGTTGTGTTCCAGGCTGTCACACTGTGTTGTGTTCCAGGCTGTCACACTGTGTTGTGTTCCAGGCTGTCACACTGTGTTGTGTTCCAGGCTGTCACACTGTGTTGTGTTCCAGGCTGTCACACTGTGTTGTGTTCCAGGCTGTCACACTTGTGTTGTGTTCCAGGCTGTCACACTGTGTTGTGTTCCAGGCTGTCACACTGTGTTGTGTTCCAGGCTGTCACACTGTGTTGTGTTCCAGGCTGTCACACTGTGTTGTGTTCCAGGTTGTCACACTGTGTTGTGTTCCAGGTTGTCACACTGTGTTGTGTTCCAGGCTGTCACACTGTGTTGTGTTCCAGGTTGTCACACTGTGTTGTGTTCCAGGCTGTCACACTGTGTTGTGTTCCAGGCTGTCACACTGTGTTGTGTTCCAGGTTGTCACACTGTGTTGTGTTCCAGGTTGTCACACTGTGTTGTGTTCCAGGTTGTCACACTGTGTTGTGTTCCAGGCTGTCACACTGTGTTGTGTTCCAGGCTGTCACACTGTGTTGTGTTCCAGGCTGTCACACTGTGTTGTGTTCCAGGTTGTCACACTGTGTTGTGTTCCAGGCTGTCACACTGTGTTGTGTTCCAGGCTGTCACACTGTGTTGTGTTCCAGGCTGTCACACTGTGTTGTGTTCCAGGCTGTCACACTGTGTTGTGTTCCAGGCTGTCACACTGTGTTGTGTTCCAGGCTGTCACACTGTGTTGTGTTCCAGGTTGTCACACTGTGTTGTGTTCCAGGCTGTCACACTGTGTTGTGTTCCAGGCTGTCACACTGTGTTGTGTTCCAGGCTGTCACACTGTGTTGTGTTCCAGGCTGTCACACTGTGTTGTGTTCAGGTTGTCACACTGTGTTGTGTTCCAGGCTGTCACACTGTGTTGTGTTCCAGGCTGTCACACTGTGTTGTGTTCCAGGTGCTGTCACACTGTGTTGTGTTCCAGGCTGTCACACTGTGTTGTGTTCCAGGCTGTCACACTGTGTTGTGTTCCAGGCTGTCACACTGTGTTGTGTTCCAGGCTGTCACACTGTGTTGTGTTCCAGGCTGTCACACTGTGTTGTGTTCCAGGCTGTCACACTGTGTTGTGTTCCAGGCTGTCACACTGTGTTGTGTTCCAGGCTGTCACACTGTGTTGTGTTCCAGGCTGTCACACTGTGTTGTGTTCCAGGCTGTCACACTGTGTTGTGTTCCAGGCTGTCACACTGTGTTGTGTTCCAGGCTGTCACACTGTGTTGTGTTCCAGGCTGTCACACTGTGTTGTGTTCCAGGCTGTCACACTGTGTTGTGTTCCAGGCTGTCACACTGTGTTGTGTTCCAGGCTGTCACACTGTGTTGTGTTCCAGGCTGTCACACTGTGTTGTGTTCCAGGCTGTCACACTGTGTTGTGTTCCAGGCTGTCACACTGTGTTGTGTTCCAGGCTGTCACACTGTGTTGTGTTCCAGGCTGTCACACTGTGTTGTGTTGGCTGTCACACTGTGTTGTGTCGTTGCACACTGTGTTGTGTTCAGGCTGTCACACTGTGTTGTGTTCAGGCGTCACACTGTGTTGTGTTGCTTTGTGTTCCAGGCTGTCACACTGTGTTGTGTTCCAGGCTGTCACACTGTGTTGTGTTCCAGGCTGTCACACTGTGTTGTGTTCCAGGCTGTCACACTGTGTTGTGTTCCAGGCTGTCACACTGTGTTGTGTTCCAGGCTGTCACACTGTGTTGTGTTCCAGGCTGTCACACTGTGTTGTGTTCCAGGCTGTCACACTGTGTTGTGTTCCAGGCACTGTGTTGTGTTCCAGGCTGTCACACTGTGTTGTGTTCCAGGCTGTCACACTGTGTTGTGTTCCAGGCTGTCACACTGTGTTGTGTTCCAGGCTGTCACACTGTGTTGTGTTCCAGGCTGTCACACTGTGTTGTGTTCCAGGCTGTCACACTGTGTTGTGTTCCAGGCTGTCACACTGTGTTGTGTTCCAGGCTGTCACACTGTGTTGTGTTCCAGGCTGTCACACTGTGTTGTGTTCATTTCCAGGCTGTCACACTGTGTTGTGTTCCAGGCTGTCACACTGTGTTGTGTTCCAGGCTGTCACACTGTGTTGTGTTCCAGGCTGTCACACTGTGTTGTGTTCCAGGCTGTCACACTGTGTTGTGTTCCAGGCTGTCACACTGTGTTGTGTTCCAGGCTGTCACACTGTGTTGTGTTCCAGGCTGTCACACTGTGTTGTGTTCCAGGCTGTCACACTGTGTTGTGTTCCAGGCTGTCACACTGTGTTGTGTTCCAGGCTGTCACACTGTGTTGTGTTCCAGGTTGTCACACTGTGTTGTGTTCCAGGCTGTCACACTGTGTTGTGTTCCAGGCTGTCACACTGTGTTGTGTTCCAGGCTGTCACACTGTGTTGTGTTCCAGGCTGTCACACTGTGTTGTGTTCCAGGCTGTCACACTGTGTTGTGTTCCAGGCTGTCACACTGTGTTGTGTTCCAGGCTGTCACACTGTGTTGTGTTCCAGGCTGTCACACTGTGTTGTGTTCCAGGCTGTCACACTGTGTTGTGTTCCAGGCTGTCACACTGTGTTGTGTTCCAGGCTGTCACACTGTGTTGTGTTCCAGGCTGTCACACTGTGTTGTGTTCCAGGCTGTACACTGTTGTCACACGTGGTGTTCCAGGCGTCACACTGTTCACAGTGTGTTGTGTTCCAGGCTGTCACACTGTGTTGTGTTCCAGGCTGTCACACTGTGTTGTGTTCCAGGCTGTCACACTGTGTTGTGTTCCAGGCTGTCACACTGTGTTGTGTTCCAGGCTGTCACACTGTGTTGTGTTCCAGGCTGTCACACTGTGTTGTGTTCCAGGCTGTCACACTGTGTTGTGTTCCAGGCTGTCACACTGTGTTGTGTTCCAGGCTGTCACACTGTGTTGTGTTCCAGGCTGTCACACTGTGTTGTGTTCCAGGCTGTCACACTGTGTTGTGTTCCAGGCTGTCACACTGTGTTGTGTTCCAGGCTGTCACACTGTGTTGTGTTCCAGGCTGTCACACTGTGTTGTGTTCCAGGCTGTCACACTGTGTTGTGTTCCAGGCTGTCACACTGTGTTGTGTTCCAGGCTGTCACACTGTGTTGTGTTCCAGGCTGTCACACTGTGTTGCAGGCGCCTGTCACACTGTGTTGTGTTCCAGGCTGTCACACTGTGTTGTGTTCCAGGCTGTCACACTGTGTTGTGTTCCAGGCTGTCACACTGTGTTGTGTTCCAGGCTGTCACACTGTGTTGTGTTCCAGGCTGTCACACTGTGTTGTGTTCCAGGCTGTCACACTGTGTTGTGTTCCAGGCTGTCACACTGTGTTGTGTTCCAGGCTGTCACACTGTGTTGTGTTCCAGGCTGTCACACTTGTCACACTGTGTTGTGTTCCAGGCTGTCACACTGTGTTGTGTTCCAGGCTGTCACACTGTGTTGTGTTCCAGGCTGTCACACTGTGTTGTGTTCCAGGCTGTCACACTGTGTTGTGTGTAACTGTGTTGTTCCAGGCTGTCACACTGTGTTGTGTTCCAGGCTGTCACACTGTGTTGTGTTCCAGGCTGTCACACTGTGTTGTGTTCCAGGCTGTCACACTGTGTTGTGTTCCAGGCTGTCACTGTGTTGTGTTCCAGGCTGTCACACTGTGTTGTGTTCCAGGCTGTCACACTGTGTTGTGTTAGGTGTCCGTGTTGTGTTCCGGCAGTCACACTGTGTTGTGTTCCAGGCTGTCACACTGTGTTGTGTTCCAGGCTGTCACACTGTGTTGTGTTCCAGGCTGTCACACTGTGTTGTGTTCCAGGCTGTCACACTGTGTTGTGTTCCAGGCTGTCACACTGTGTTGTGTTCCAGGCTGTCACACTGTGTTGTGTTCCAGGCTGTCACACTGTGTTGTGTTCCAGGCTGTCACACTGTGTTGTGTTCCAGGCTGTCACACTGTGTTGTGTTCCAGGCTGTCACACTGTGTTGTGTTCCAGGCTGTCACATGTGTTGTCCAGGCTGTGTGCATGCCAGGTGTCATGTGTTGTGTCGGGAGCACTGTGTTGTGTTCCAGGCTGTCACACTGTGTTGTGTTCCAGGCTGTCACACTGTGTTGTGTTCCAGGCTGTCACACTGTGTTGTGTTCCAGGCTGTCACACTGTGTTGTGTTCCAGGCTGTCACACTGTGTTGTGTTCCAGGCTGTCACACTGTGTTGTGTTCCAGGCTGTCACACTGTGTTGTGTTCCAGGCTGTCACACTGTGTTGTGTTCCAGGCTGTCATGTTGTCACACTGTGTTGTGTTCCAGGCTGTCACACTGTGTTGTGTTCCAGGCTGTCACACTGTGTTGTGTTCCAGGCTGTCACACTGTGTTGTGTTCCAGGCTGTCACACTGTGTTGTGTTCCAGGCTGTCACACTGTGTTGTGTTCCAGGCTGTCACACTGTGTTGTGTTCCAGGCTGTCACACTGTGTTGTGTTCCAGGCTGTCACACTGTGTTGTGTTCCAGGCTGTCACACTGTGTTGTGTTCCAGGCTGTCACACTGTGTTGTGTTCCAGGCTGTCACACTGTGTTGTGTTCCAGGCTGTCACACTGTGTTGTGTTCCAGGCTGTCACACTGTGTTGTGTTGTGTCCAGGCTGTCACACTGTGTTCGTGTTCCAGGCTGTCACACTGTGTTGTGTTCCAGGCTGTCACACTGTGTTGTGTTCCAGGCTGTCCACAGTGTGTCGTGTTCCAGGCTGTCACAGTGTGTTGTGTTCCAGGCTGTCACACTGTGTTGTGTTCCAGGCTGTCACACTGTGTTGTGTTCCAGGCTGTCACACTGTGTCGTGTTCCAGGCTGTCACACTGTGTTGTGTTCCAGGCTGTCACACTGTGTTGTGTTCCAGGCTGTCACACTGTGTCGTGTTCCAGGCTGTCACACTGTGTTGTGTTCCAGGCTGTCACACTGTGTTGTGTTCCAGGCTGTCACACTGTGTTGTGTTCCAGGCAGGTGCCGAGCTGTGGTTTAGTCATGACACAGTCTGGATCATCTGCCTCATGCAGTGGATCAGGACTGGACTCCATTTTAAGCTTCAAAGCTGATGACCAGGATTTGTATCAGCTTGTTGGCTGTGATTCTTCTTCCAGTGTAAGTTCCATTGCAGTAGCAACGGTGGGTTTGTCCTGTTTTTATTTTTTTTTGGTTCATTCTTAGTTAGTCTGGTTCCATCTTTTTTCTTGAAATATGGGAGAAGACTATGATAGTGATATCGAATAATTGCACTTGTATGTGCCCTGGTGTGAGCATGGTGAACAATAACAATTGCCTGATTATTTTGTGTTGAATGGTGTGTGTTTGTATGTTGTGACAGGTTGTGCATTTGCTTAGGTGGAGCAGATTCGGGCAGAGTATAAAGTGCGTGCTCTGTGCCTTCACCCCGACAAGAATCCGGGAGATGACTGTGCCGAGCAGAGGTTCCAACAGCTGCAGGTAGGATCCTTGGGAACTGAAGGGTGCAAGTGTGCTCGAAATGGCGTCTGATGCCCGAAGGGGAGCTCGAGCACATAGCAGCGTGCTGCCAAATTTGGACATGGCCTCCTCGGATCTGAAGTGACATCTCAAGGGGTTAACAGCCTGCTCACAGAAGTGGAGGTCGTCCTAAGTGGCAATTGATTCCAGCATTAGTGTTTCAATAGCACATTCAAGGAGACGTTATAAATACTTGTCATAGTTGCTGTCCGTGCCCATGTGCCTTGAGATCTAATACCGATTGTCACTGTATGCTGCCTTGTGCCTCCTACTGCCACAGCAATGCCATTGTAATGGCAATGCTGGTGTTTGGAGCATGTTCGCCACCCGTTGTTTACTCGCAATAGCTGGTGTTTAAGTTGATTCGATCAGTTGATGCACCCCTAAGCCCAAACAATCGAATCAATAAGTTGATTCGATCCCAAAGGTCCCGGGTTCAACACTTGCACCACTCGAAACATTTTCCAACCCCTGCGGCCCACCGGCGAAACAATGTGGGCGGCGCCATCAGCCGTGATCGTGCATACAGTGCGCCGAGAACCACCCGATAAAAAAGCAAGTTGATTCGATCATTCCCATATGGGGGACGAGTGGTCTAGGGGTAAGATGCTCGTCTCACAATCAAAAGGTTGTGGGTTCGAGTCTCACCTGTCGCTATTCTTCGCCCGCGACCAATCGGCGTGAGAGATTGGCGACGCTACATGACTCAACGGTCGACGTGTCGTAAAACCAATAACCAACCAATCGATCATTCCCATAGGAAAATTGTTTTGTCTATAATGGCTCAATTTGACTAATGAAGCTAACCGACACCTGATCCATGCCTCGCCGGCCGCAGTTCGCCGGTCTCTAACTAGCACAGCCCCAACTGGTGCACGTCCTGATCCATGTCGCGTCGGCCGCAGTTCGCCGGTCTCTAACTAGCACAGCCCCAACTGGTGCACGTCCTGATCCATGTCGCGTCGGCCGCAGTTCGCCAAGGATACGCTGTGTGACGAACAGCGGCGCGCCACCTACGACAAGTGGCGCCGCAGCGGGCTGGCCGTCAACTTTCGCGACTGGCTCGGCATGGGGGAGCGCGTGCACACGGTGAGAACTGGGAGTACGCGCGGGACAGGCAGCCAGTCCACACGGAGCACACGGTGAGAACTGCAGGACGCGCGGGACAGGCAGCCAGGGCCGACAGGTGAGAACTGGCAGGATGCACGAGGCGGTAGCCAGTGTCCATGGGGATCGCGTGCACACGATGAGTACTGGAAGGAAGCGCGGGGCAGGTAGTGGGTGTCCATGCAGCTTTATATTTAAACCTGAAGCACTGTCCTATGATTATTTTCTTGTAGAGCTGAAGGTAGCGGGCGAATACGTCAAAATCGACGAACGATAGCGTCGAAACAGTTTGGCAGTAAGATAGGGAATAATAGTACGGGCAGAAGACGATATTGTTGGATGGGCACGGCATTTGCTGGCAGCATTGTGATGGTCCAGATGCTAGGAATGGCGCTTGGTGAAGAAAATGAACAGCGATTGCAGTTGTACGTTGTGAACTGTCGTGGAAACGAATTCAGAAAGTCAAAGCTCCGTCCACAGGAGGGCAACGAAAATTATTGATGTTTGTCTTTCCACGCAAGTTCCGAAATTCCAGGACTTTAACCTGAAATGACGTGATACCTTGGGTGACGTTGCATGACGCTGGTGTTAAATGTAACTCAATAATTATTCACAAACATCCAGAGCATAATAGCTTCCACAAGTTCTCCTGCTCGGTCCTCCAATGATGGTGATTTACAATGAAGTGATGCCAACTTGAGCTCACAGAGCACTTTCTTATTTTACTTTGAGGCCATTGAAAGCCATAGTATCTCTTTTATGAAGTCCCAATTGATCCAATGAACCAAAAGGCCTGTGCATTCTTCTGTTGTCGTTTTCACTCTTTTGCAAGTAACGGTACGCTGTGCAGCTGTGGGTGCATCACATCTGCTTCGATTTGCCTTTCCCTTAAGAATGAAACCAGAATTATTTCCTAGTGGATCTATCCATAGTGGATATCGGATCTATCCATAGTGGATAGTGGATCCATCCAGAACTATCCATAGTGGATAGATGTGTCCACAAACGTGTTCCCGATAAATCGAAGAAAGCACCACATAGCTTCTCTCGCCTGCCTTGGGATTTGAACCTGGCTTGGTCTTGGATGCTTGTCGTCCAGAACTCTCCGATAAATTACTCACTCCCTTTTTGCCAAACGAGGAATTGGTTTGTTTGAAAATAACTGCAAACTCAGTACTGTTTGGCACACATGTGCGAAACTGATAGTACAATTTGAAAATAGGTGTTTGATGTCAGAAACAGGGGACGTATCCTCTCTGACATCGGCTTCCCCCAAACTGTACTCACCAAAGCCACGATTTCAAAACATGATTCCAGCCCTACCTCAACTGAAAGTCTGCCAATTGGTACTGCAATTCTGATCGCGACGAAACCAATTGGAATCCATTGATGCTGAGAATGTATAAATATATGTGCCGCATTGTTGGCAACTGATGCGTAAATGCCACAAGTCGCGCGGAGACAATCTGTCATCAGTGACAGGTAATTTTCTTGGAGAAAGAGCTGGGCATGACCGATGTGTTGGCCCTAAAGCCCTAATAACAACTTGGAGAAAGAGCTTTCTACCGCCGTACTTCATGCACCGGCGGTTTTCAATAGCGTGCTCGTGGTTATGGCTGCTGCCTTAGAGCACGTGCGCCCTGCTGTGTCGACCGCCTCCTCACGTGATAAAGGTATTCAGCCAGCACTGCGGCATGGCTTTGTTCTTTATCAATTGAATTGCTGTCCCAAAGGTTTAGCTGTTACTCTGTTTTAGGGGATTACACTGTTATATATATATATATATATATATATATATATATATATATATATATATATATATATATATTTATATATATAAATATATATATATATATATATATATATATATATATATATATATATATATATATATATGTATATACACTATGCGAATGCATGGTCTGTTTGTGTCCAGCTGTGATTGGTGATGTTTCTGTTCCGCAGTCAATGCACTGGGCCACTCCCAATACGGTCGGCCGAATGCTGCCAGCTAATTCTCGATTGGCGGACGAGTCCACTGTGGGAGGCTCCACTGCGGGCGAATCCATCCGGTGGGGGAGGTCGGATGGTGTCGGCTGGAGCCAATCGGAGGGCAGCGATCTCATCAAGAAGTTCAGAAACTACGAGATATGATGCGTGGTGACGCAAAACAGGGGGAGATTCCTGTTCTGTGCGGCCGTTGTCATCTAGAGCTATGTTTGCTGCACCTTTTGTGACGACCAAGACCTGATGAAGAGCTGGTCTGCTTCGCACAGTGTTTCCGACATTAAGTGTGAAGCAATGGCTGAGTCCTCGACGCCGTCCTCAACCGTTAGGCAGAGCAGAGGTGAACTGTAAGAAAGCAACAAAGCGTGCCGCCTGTATATATGTTTTGGTGGCAGTTGTCTTCAAATCGGACTGCCTTACGGAGAGGCTTTTACGTTTTTCCGAAGACGTAACGGATGGCGATAGATTGTGTGCGAAATGAGCTGGGAAAGCCGTCAGATTCTGACTATTTTAAAACATGGGGGTGAAATCATCTTCAACACCGTAGTGTGATAAAATCAAGCAGGAAAACTGTTCATGTGGGGTGGAGATATGAATATCCAAATGGCTTTAAAAAAAGGTCAGTGTTCGGGTAGCCTTAGTGCAATGTGCCAAGACCCACCTATATTTTCCACCTGTGTTGTTTGCATTCCAGCCACAATTCTTGTAATCCTCAATGGTATGTCTTGGTTTATGATGCCCTGGCTGAAAACTTGCCTGCATATGCGTTGGATCTAGGTGGTGGTGAAAGGCGGTACTTGGCGAGATGGGCACAATGACTTAAGGCTGCACTCAATTGTTACTTGTGGAAAGAATGTAACTATCGATGCGCATAACGCACATTTTGCCACTGCGGAGTACATTTGTTCGTCGATTCCTTCGGTGATAATAATGCGATCAATTCGTAACTGGGCAGCTAAGCAGAATCGGCCGCAGTTCGCCAAGGACACGCTGTGTGACGAGCAGCGGCGCGCCACCTACGACAAGTGGCGCCGCAGCGGGCTGGCCGTCAACTTTCGCGACTGGCTCGGCATGGGGGAGCGCGTGCACACGGTGAGAACTGGCAGGACGCGCGGGGCAGACGAGTGTCCACGAGGGAGCTCGCGGTGAGAACTGGCAGGATGCACGAGGCGGTAGCCAGTGTCCATGGGGAGCGCGTGCACACGATGAGCACTGGAGGGGACGAGTGGTCTAGGGGTAAGATGCTCGTCTCACAATCGAAAGGTTGTGGGTTCGAGTCTCACCTGTCGCTACTCTTCGCCCGCGACCAATCGGCGTGAGAGATTGGCGACGCTACATGACTCAACAGTCGACGTGTCGTAAAACCAATAACCAACCAGCTAAGCAGAGTGTAGTCCGAATGGGTTCATCGACCGGGATCCTATCCGAAGCAAGCTTGTTGCGTGAACCCTGGCCCCACCACCCGATCCGTGAATTCCAGTTTGACGGCAGGGGTTTGACCGAGAGTTCAACGTGCCGCCTCGGTGCCGCGTGCCGACCTTATCGGGCCAGCTGCCAACTCCCAGCTGCAGGCCGTGCGAGCGCGTGGAGCGACTCGAACCGTGTCTTGTCAGGAGAGGAGAAGCCAGCGCAGGCCGGCGCTCTAACCAACCGAGCGATCGGGCCGGCAAAAGCGACATCGCAGCGACTAGGAAAGCGCATGACAGTAACTTGAAGAGTGAGCCGTGACAGGAACTTGGCACTCGGGTCGCGGTGGCAATGCGGTTTTCAGCAACGGCCACATGCCTGCTTTTTGTGTGTTCTGCCGGTACGTGTACTGGGGTCATTGAGAGGCTCCATCCCACCGCGTTTTTCCCCTCGTGTGCTGTAGACTTGTGCAGCAAAACGCGCAGCGAGTTTGAATTCAGCCGACAACACGACAGCGTGCGATGCCATCGATACGTGACGTCGTGTGCCGACCGTGACATGATCCGCAAAGTGGAAGTGCAGCTGGTTGTAAAGCTGTGTTATGTAGGTGACGTTTTTGGTGGCGGCCTCTAGTCGCGGAAGATTCTGCGTAGGATGTCGTGTTGCGTTAGTTGTGGACGATATTGTATTTCCGGCGAGTGCAAGGAGTTCCGTAGAGTTTCGTGATGAATGGATTGGGTGCCATCGGAGTATGTGACATTTTGGCAGCGGGGATGTGAAATCAGGTATCGTGAAAATACCAGCTAGCTGTTTTTGTGTTTAATGCGGTGAAATTAATTTCGTTCACCAACTCAGCAGTCTGTTTCCGATGGCGGGAAGAGGCGAAGCCATTTTACATACTGCTCTGCTCTGCCGGAGGAGGGGAAAGTAGGGGTTGCCAGTAGGTTTGAACAATGTCCTTCATCGGAATTGGGCGATGGGCATGGGTCCAGCTACGGTCACGCGTGTCTGCCAGTCGGGTGTGGCGTGGGTCCAGTTACGGTCACGCGTGTCTGCCAGTCGGGTGTGGCGTGGGTCCAGTTACGGTCACGCGTGTCTGCCAGTCGGGTGTGGCGTGCCCCATATTGTTGCTGATTTGCAGTACGTGGCTAGAATAGAACTGTGTATGGCAGCAATATTGAGTAGAAGCGTCGGTTGCCATCGCCAGACTAAGATATTTGATTATCTTATCTTCTAGTATCTGCTAGTATCTACTAGTATCTTCTCTCGAAGAGGTGCTGCTTGGTAAGCCTAGCGCTTGGCCCGCTACAATACGTTCTTTCACAGTTTGTTTTAAATGGAAAATACACTATGTATGTATGTGTCATGTGCAATATCAGTGTAGCATGCTTTGCTTCACCACATTTATATCAAGCTCGGTATTATTAACAAACGGTGTACTTACATTCCGCTATCATCAGGGACCAAACCAGGTGTTTGTCGCCATTTGCGTCGCACCAATGATCTTTGTGCCAGTTTTCCATATGCAGTGACAGCATTCCATATGCAGTGACAGCATTCACTGACGTCAGTGACCAGTGGTACGTGAATGTTGTGTGGCTGTTGCGCTGGTGTCATTCATGTGCAGCCATTGGCACGCTGAGTGTGCCCTGGTGCTGGGCCTGATGTGGTGCCGGTGTGGCTGAGTGTGCCCTGGTGCCGTTGGTGCCGTTGGTGCCACTTGTGCTGAGGAGCCTGATGTGGTGTCGGTGGCGCCATTCTGAATACACTCGTGGTGCTGCCGAGTGTGCGGTGTTGTGTTGTGTTGTGTTGATGTTTTCTTGCGGCCGGCTGCCGGCGGGCCGTTGGAAGCGCTGACCAGAAGGTAGTCCGGTCCGGCCCATCCTAAGAGAGGCACGGTGCACGCTTGTTTCCACCGTGACGAGCGAAAATATGAATTGCTTCCGTTGGAGTGGGCCCGTGGCTCCAATGCTGTTCTTGCGGCTGTAGGATCATCGTAATACAGACACACCACGACATGACATAGACGTCTGGGTAGGACTGAGCACGCAACAGGCCGTCGGATCACCGTAATACAAGCACACGACGCATGACAGACGTCTAGGCAGGACGCCGCACACAACATTGGATGAAAGAACAGAGACAATTTTCCTTGCAGAAGAGCCGCTTCCACGGGAAGTGTATTTTCACACTCCGCGCTTGTGGCCGCGCTACTGCTCAGATATGCTTTCTGTATCCTTCAATAGCGTAGCATCTAGTGTTGACAATGAAAGGGCTAGGACCGAGCTGCTTTGAAAACCCGAAGGTAAAAACCAAGCGCAAACTATGGGGAAACCGCCCTTTTTTGTCAAATTGTATCAGTCCCTGCCTGCCTAGTGTGAAATAACCTATATGTATGTGGTATACGACAGCGGAGAGGATGATCGCGTTTGGTTTCAAATAACTTCTTCTAGTTTGGTGCCATATAAAAAGGTAAAACGTGGCTTCAGGAGCTTCAGGAGCTCGTCACCGGGAAGGATGCGCAACACAAGTGGAAGGTGATGTTGGGCGATGTAAGAGAAGGGGGCGAATGGGTTAGTTTTGTGTGCTCAAGTCGCAGCTGGGCAAGAGGATAATTCAAGACATAGCGGCGAGGCGCGAGGACTTCGAACAAGTTAAGCTAACCTTCGGTATTGTGGCTTGACATTGACATGTCCCGGTTTTACTCGAGGTGCACCACGGGCTATTGCTTGATATCAGATGTGGGTAGGTGAGGGCGAACAAAATGCGAGACGACCAAAGCAATCGGTTTGGCCTTTGACCTTAGATATTAGTTATATTTGGTGACATTATAATACCGCACAAGCCACGTCGAATGCCCGCTTGGTGCAAATTGAGCCGATAGCGTGAATCGCGAGGACTTCGAAAAATTCAACCAGCCTTTGACCTTGAGGTTTCACCTTCACATAAACCGGTTTAAAAATGTTACCGGAGGGTTCACCATGAGCTGTCGCTTGGTCGTGGATTTGGGTACGCTTGGGCGAAAACCGCAAAACAATTTGTGAAGCGACCGGAGAAATCAGCTTGAATTTTGACCTGTCGATATTATTTCGAAATATCAACATTATGATACTGCACAACAAAACAACACGAATTACGTCCGTTTTCTGCAAATTAAAGCCATATAGCGACGAAACGCGAGGACATCGAAGAACTTAATCAAACCAATGACCTTGACATGTCCCGGGGTGTGAAATGTTACTCGAGTGTTCACTGGTTATTGCTTGATACCATATTTGGATAGGTTTAAGAGAAAGCGAGAAAAATTAGGTGACCGAAGGATCAGCTTGGCCTTTGTCCTTGAAAAATGTCCATTGCTTAGCTTTCTGATATTGCATAGCGAGCCACGTCGAATGACGCCCATTTTATGGAAATTAATGCGATAGCAACCGAACCTCGCGTTCGGTCGATATCGCTTCAATATCGCCATCTAATAAATCAAGATAACCTTTGACCTAGAAGTTTAACCTTGACATGTACCGATTTGAAATGTTGCACGATGGTTCACCACAGGCTATTGCTTGATACCAGATTTGGGTAGTTTGGATGAAAACGAAAAAAAAATGGGAGGCGACCAAAGAAACCGGTTTGCGTTGAACCCTGACCGTTAAAGTGGTAATGTGAGACCTACGTAGTTCCTTCCAACGTGTTCAGTACAAGCAAAGCATCTGTGGTAATTGATTCGAACGATCATAAATCCGTCGCTGAATGCCAATGCCAGTACAAATACGCCTCTGGCGAACTCCTCGCTGAATACGAATGCGACGTTAACTTGACGTACGGCTGCCCATTATTTCCCTCAATGGTCTTTAGGATACCCAAGGACACCCAGAGAGTCGCATTTGTGCAAGATATATTAATATATGAGCAGGGGAATGCAGCCTAAGACGTATAAGGCCTTGCGATAATGCAAATATGTTGCCTAGCAGAGCACAATTTTTCACCCCAGCGAAAACAGACGATCGTCAAGGTTCATGTTATTCAAGAATGGCCTGGAAGCAGCAATTTCTAACGCTTGCTGATTTACCATTCGGAGATTTCGTGACGACAGATAGCCTGTGAAGCCCGCTGATTGGCTAGGTCAGCTTTTAGTATTTTTGGCCATTCCCTTGCATATCTATTTTCACTTTATAAATTACTAAATATAATTTTGCGGCGATGATACTCAGGTAGCTGAGGCTTGGGGACACGGTAGAAATTGAGTGGGACAAATCGCCACTTTTCGTAAATTGGGGGGACACGTCCCCCAGCCCCCCCCCGTGGCTACACCCATGATGACGTCCACCATGTGGCCCCCGCTGTCACAGTAACGCAGAAGCCCCGCATCTAACCGATGCTCGGATCAGACTGTTTATTCCTCTCCCGACCAGCGGGCAGGTCGCGCAGTCAGCTGATTGTGCGACCCGCCCTCGGGCGCCGCCTGGGTCAGTGGCGGACCCAGGCTCGGCAACATTTCCTCTCGTTGAAATGGAAAGCGGAAAGCCGGAAGATACACACACATGCACAACATACAATGCGCATCGCACGACACCTAAACATTGCGATCAACAAGGTGCTTCACGAACTTAATGTGCGTACACCGCACCGCACCTGTCCGAGGGTCCACATAATCTGGATGACGCCGTCCAACTGCGCGCACAACTACATGTACCGGTGACCAAGGAGGCCACATCTTAGGGGATACACCGCGTGGGACCTCGAAATGCCGCAGCCTTATCCTGTCTCCAGGTTTGTATACCGGTGGCGGTGAGACCATTCGGTTCCTCAGATCGTGGGATCGTTTTTGTTTCTCCCGTGCACGGGTCGTGTTTTCCTGCGCGGTTTTTAATGCATCTACCATCGATCGCATCCTTTCGTGTAGTGTCATATGAATACTTTGGTACATGCTGTGCGATTAAATTGGAGAGTGGCGTATTCACATTCCTCATAAAGAACAAGAAGTATGGAGAATATCCATGAACTGAGGAAGTCTCCTGGTCCAATTGAAAAATAGTGTAACGTAACTGGCGCTCCCAGTCATCACCATAACTGTCAGATAGCGCCCTAAACCGGCGCTTTATATCCAAGTGGCGCCGTTCCGCCATTCCAATCCCTTCATGATGGTGTCCGATGGCATGTCGGAGCTCGATGTCCCAGAATGCGCAAAACTCCAACAGGCGCCGACCATTCATACTCGCGCCGGCGTCCGTTTCTATGTATTGTGGAGCCCCATACATTACAAACTGGTCATTTAGAGCATCTATAATGTTGTTCGTACCTTCAGATTCCAGCGGTTAGTGAGTAAAAAAAACCGGAAACTTATCAACGCATGTCAAACTAGCGTTTCCCCCGACGTTCTACTCCTAGGCATGTGCATCACGTCAATCACAAGCACTTCCCCGGGGTCCATGGAATCCGGCTGGGGCGCCTGACCGCCAACACTTGTCTTTGCTGCGGAGCGCTGGCATGACTGTACACCATTATTGCAATCCTGTCTCAGACCGGGATACCTATATGCTTCTAGATAGCGTCTGATATAGCTTCTCGTGCCCGCTGTGCCCGTGATTTGAACGGTCATGGTTGTCTCTCATGGTCTCGAATCGCCTGACCAAAGGCCAAACAAGATGAGGCTCCTTTTCCTCCGTACTTTGACGGAAAAGCGAACTGCCCTGCATAAAGAATTGGGTAATATCCTCCTCTTTTAACGCTGGCGAACACAATTTGGGCCACTTCCCATGCTTTATTCTGTGAACCAGAGTCCGACACATCCTATCATGCTTCTGATACCCACACAATTTCCTCGCTATGCAATGGTGTGTGAGGAACTGCTCCTGCTCTTACTAGATAGCATGCTTCAGAACCTTCTGTCGCTGTGGGCGTCCCTGCAACAGGCATACCAGCCCATATAATTTCTGCCGCTGCTGATTTTTCCTTCTTGGACGGCTGTGGCCTGCGCAGACACTGCTGCGGCCGGCGCCCTCCCCGCTCCCGGCGCCATGGGCGCTGCAGCGAGAGGCTTTGCGGCACTGGGATCCTGCTCCGTGTCCTGATCTGCACCTTCAGGGATACTGGATAGCATATCCACGTGCTGCATGTTTGCAGCCGGACGGTGCTCCGTCTCAAAGCGAAACTGACTTACATATACTCGCCGTCTGACAGCTCGTGGATTCATATCAGACTTACTATTCAGAATCTGGAGCGTACTCTTACAGTCGCACACCCACCCAAGTGAATTGTAACTCAGCCAAAAATTTATAAAATTTCTTCAGACCCGTGATGAAGCTGAACATCTCTAGTTCATAGACGGTCCATTTCTGTTGGGACTTATTGTACTTGCTACCACTGAACGCAATGACTTTTTCGACTCCCTCTTGAATCTGGCACAAAACCTGTGCCCACATGGTTTCTGTGCAGGAAAACACTCACCACTTTAGGAAACCTGCAAGACCGATCCAAATGCACGGCATACACAGTCGTGCTCTCAGTTGCGACAAGTACATCATATTCAGAAGATCGTGAGGAATGGTGGTGTTGAGTAGCAAACATCACGTGTGCTCAAGTCTGTTCGGTTAACACAGTTATGTTTATTCCGAAATTGTTTCTAATCCGTCCCACATCAAACGAATGATGGAATTAATGTAGGTCGTAAAGCTCGGCCATCTAGCATGTGCCAAATAGAGCGTCTCCTGGTAATATAAGCAGGGGCGGATCCAGAAATTGTCATGGGGGCACTTGTCTGGAGGGTCGCTATTTATTCGGACGGGCGATACATAGAAAGTACTTGGTGGGGTGCCTTCGGCTGACAATCCGATCAGCGGGGGTAGGAGCGCACTTGAACACCCTTAACACTTTTCCCCACTCCTTTTCCCTCAAAGACGGAGCTTTTTCCTTCCCAGGGGCGCCTTATTCCTCTTCGAGGGGCGTTGAGGGCTGATAGATCCGCGGAGAATGGGGATGCACTCGAACCTTCCCAGTGGGTGCCTTTTCCCGGCCAGGGGTGGGGGGAGGGGGGGGACACCTTCCACGGGGGAACACATGTCTCCAGTGCCCCCTGTATCCGCCTCTGAATCCTGAATGCAGGCCTAGATGTGTGCAGGCTTTTGCGGCTGTAAACAGCGTCAGCTGAGGTACGGAGAGGGGCGGAGAGTAACTCCTCGAGTCGACCCTTTCCATGCAAGGTTCATGGCTAAGGCTGTCAGGAGACTCTTATGACCCCTCTGTCAATACGTCCTGCTGATAAAATTCGCCACGGTGTTGCATATTGGTGCTGCATGGGATCGGACGCCGTGATTTTGGCTTTGCCACGAACTCTGCCAACGCATTGCACTTTTGAGATTGAGAGCTGGCATTGATTTCCACACCAACGCGGACGATCCCTCCAATTCAGTCGACCCAGAGCAGAGGTGCTCCCAGGCAGCGTAACAGGACATGCGCAGATCACGTCTGAATGGTGTGGCAACGCGGGTGTGGAAATACCCAGTATTGTAAAGGTGAAATACATACAACTACTGTTGTCTTCTGAGGGAATGGATGAGAAAGAACAAGTGCCCGGAACTCTGTTGGTCTATAATCCCTTGTCGGTGTGTTGGCTTTATATTTAGTGCATAATCCTGTGCCAGTGTGTTACTCTTATATTTGGTGTAAATCCCGTGCCAGTGTGATGGCCTTAGATTTGGTGTATAATCCCGTGCCGTATATCTGGTGTGTTCCGTGCCAGTGTGTTAGTCTTATATTTGGTGTATGATCCCGTGCCAGTGTGATGGCCTTAGATTTGGTGTATAATCCCGTGCAGTATATCTGGTGTGTTATCCCGTGCCAGTGTGTTAGTCTTATATTTGGTGTATGATCCCGTGCCAGTGTGATGGCCTTAGATTTGGTGTATAATCCCGTGCCGTATATCTGGTGTGTTATCCCGTGCCAGTGTGTTGGTCTTATATTTGGTGTATAATCCCGTGCCAGTGTGATGGCCTTATATTTAGTGTATAATCCCGTGCCGTATATCTGGTGTATAATCCCGTGCCAGTGTGATGGCCTTATATTTGGTGTATGATCCCGTGCCAGTGTGATGGCCTTAGATTTGGTGTATAATCCCGTGCCGTATATCTGGTGTGTTATCCCGTGCCAGTGTGTTAGTCTTATATTTGGTGTATAATCCCGTGCCAGTGTGATGGCCTTAGATTTGGTGTATAATCCCGTGCCGTATATCTGGTGTATAATCCCGTGCCAGTGTGTTTGTCTATTTGGGGCATTCTCCACAAATGACATCCAGAAATGGAAGGTGACATTATGTGACACTATGCATGATCCGGCATGTGTCATACTTGATCTGACACCTTTTGTGCATGATCTGGTACATCACGTGTATGATCTGACGCATCTCGTTCATAAGCTGTCACATCTCCTGCATGATGTGGCTCATCTCGTGCATGCTGTCACATCTCGGGCATGATCTGACTCATTTCGTGCTGATGATCTGGCACATCCCGTGCATGATCTGGCACATCTGGTGCATGCTCTGTCACATCTCGTGCATGATCTGACTCATCTCGTTCTGATGATCTGGCACATCTCGTGCATGATCTGGCACATCACGTGCATGATCTGACACATATGCGTGCTCTGTCACATCTCGTGCATGATCTGGAACATCTCGTGCTGATGATCTGGAACATCTCGTGCTGATGATCTGGCACATCTCGTGCATGATCTGGCACATCTCGCACCTGGCTGGATGTCACTGCAGAGCGAGTGGAGGAGGATGGGAGGGACGTTGAAAATGAAGGCTAGCGTTCTGAGCCCGGGACCAGACCGTTATCTTAGTTTGGCTGCTAAACGTCTCCTGTCTCGTGAATGTCTCCTGAGTGTCTCCTGAATGTCTCCTGAATGGCTCCTGATTGGCTCCTGATTGGCTCCTGATTGGCTCCTGAATATCGCATTGGTACGTCTGTCCCGGCTGGTACGATCCACTATCCCATCTCCCAGCGTGATGTCTCCTGGTCACGCCTGTCCTAGTCCGTACGGTCCACTATCCCATCTCCCAGTGTGATGCCTCCTGGCCGCGCCTGTCCCGGTGGTAGGGCCCACTATCCCACCTCCCAGCGTGATGTCTCCTGGTCACGCCTGTCCCAGTTGGTAGGGTCCACTGTCCCATCTCCCAGTGTGATGCCTCCTGGTCACGCCTGTCCCAGTTGGTAGGGTCCACTGTCCCACCTCCCAGCGTGCTGTCTCCTAGCGACGCCTGTCCCGGCCCGTGCGGTCCACTATCCCATCCCCAGCGTGATATCTCCTCGTCACGCCTGTCTCTGCAGGTGACCGCCGCTGCCTGCTGATAAATTGTTGGCTTTGCTGCAGCATGTGAGCCTTCGGCAGCCAATTAGCTGTGAAAAAGAAAACCAATGGAACAACAGTAGACCAACGCGGGGCTCGGAAGGCTTTCTGGAAGCGTCTGCATGCACCCTACACCAGGCCAGGCTCAAGTCAACTGGTGTGTTGCCGACAACAGAAAGGAATAGGAAATATTGCCGTTGGCATGACACAACAATGCTGTCTTCCGATTCCAGGCTTATACTGGAAAATTTGATGTGTACGAAGTAAATATTAATGCGACTGCATCACATGTGTTCACTTGCCATTCACTACGGCATGATGCCAGAAAATGTGAGGAGCAGTCACTGAATGATGTAGGGGTAAATCAACGACTAGGAGGTCATGACCTTCCCAGCTGGCATGTTTGCTGATTCCCTGATTCACACCTAAACTCCTTCAATCTCATATAACCTCATCACACATCTCCCGATCATTTCTTTCATTTCTGACTCGTCTAAACCTCATCCAAATGTCGGGCAATCAAAAAATTAATATCTGGACTCTTGCCAGAGGTTCAGTCGGGTCTGTAACATCCACACTGAAAACGAATTTACCCCCGACTCGCGGGTTAACCCGAAAATCGTGGGGTGTCGGTACACAGCCGATTCCAACCCCCTCAGACCATGGTTATGCAACTCTCATATTGCGGGTTCAGTTACACCAGGACGACGGGTTTAACCTTTCTTTTTACTCTTGGTGCCAGGGTTACTCTTTATCAGTTGTTAGCGTACAGCGTAGCGGTTGTCAGCGTAGCGGCCGCACACCGGGCTGCGGGCGCGGCAGACGCCGCCGTGGTGGCCATATTTCTGGCAGAAGCCACAGCGCGTGGGCGTCGGGGTCCAGGGGCGGCAGGGGTGCCGCAGGTAGCCGGCACGGAGGCGGGTCGGCGGGGTCCGGGGGCGGCAGGGGTGCCGCAGGTAGCCGGCACGGAGGCGGGTCGGCGGGGTCCGGGGGCGGCAGGGGTGCCGCAGGTAGCCGGCACGGAGGCGGGTCGGCGGGGGCGGGGGGGGGGGGGGGCCCCCGGGGGCCGGCACGGAGGCGGGTCGGCGGGGTCCGGGGCGGCAGGGTGCCGCAGGTAGGCGGCACGGGGTCGGCGGGTCCGGGGGCGGCAGGGGTGCCGCAGGTAGCCGGCACGGAGGCGGGTCGGCGGGGTCCAGGGGCGGCAGGGGTGCCGCGGTAGCCGGCACGGGGGGGTCGCGGGGTCGGGGGGCAGGGGGGCCCCCGGAGGGGGGGGGCCGGCACGGAGGCGGGTCGGCGGGGTCCAGGGGCGGCAGGGGTGCCGCAGGTAGCCGGCACGGAGGCGGGTCGGCGGGGTCCAGGGGCGGCAGGGGTGCCGCAGGTAGCCGGCACGGAGGCGGGTCGGCGGGGTCCGGGGGCGGCAGGGGTGCCGCAGGTAGCCGGCACGGAGGCGGGTCGGCCGGGGGGGGCGGCAGGGGTGCCGCAGGTAGGGGGGAGGCGGGTCGGCGGGGTCCAGGGGCGGCAGGGGTGCCGCGCACGTAGCCGGCACGGAGGCGGGTCGGGGGGTCCAGGGGCGGCAGGGGTGCCGCAGGTAGCCGGCACGGAGGCGGGTCGGCGGGGTCCGGGGCGGCAGGGGTGCCGCAGTAGGGCACGGAGCGGCGGGGTCCAGGGGCGGCAGGGGTGCCGCAGGTAGCCGGCACGGAGGCGGGTCGGCGGGGTCCGGGGGCGGCAGGGGTGCCGCAGGTAGCCGGCACGGAGGCGGGTCGGCGGGGTCCGGGGGCGGCAGGGGTGCCGCAGGTAGCCGGCACGGAGGCGGGTCGGCGGGGTCCAGGGGCGGCAGGGGTGCCGCAGGTAGCCGGCACGGAGGCGGGTCGGCGGAGCCAGCGTCCGGAAGCTCAGCTTCAGGAGCGGGCTCGGGAACGTGGCGGAGCGGCGCCAGAGGCCAACGACCTCACAGACCCCCTGTGGGGTCGGCTCCTCGAGGAGGTCCTCCTCCGGGATGTGGGCCAGTTCAGGGGCGAACGCGGTGACGAACACGTTATTGAGTCGGTCGGCGACGACCACCTCAACGGGGAGTGAGAGGAGGCGGCTCAGGGTGAGAAGGGCCCTGACCTGGTTGAGCTCGCGCGCTCGCACCAAGAGGGCGCCCGACCGGATGGATTTGTCCGAGACTACACCTCCGGTCCAGCGGTCGAGTTCCTTTGCGATCGCAAAGGGGGACGTGTTGTCCCAGGTCCCTTCCGTCCCGATTATTAGACGTATGATTCCCCGTCGGGTGGGTCATGGGGTGGGGAGACCGGGCTCCAGGACGGGGCCGGCGCTCGCCTCCCCCCCGGAGGGGGGGGGCATACCGAGGGTGGGTAGATATTCACCAGAGCCATGTGGTCAGTGGAGCTCTCTCCGCCATTACGCCCACTGACATTGGCTCCGTTCTGTCGCCGTCGATTGCTGCTTATTGTTCTTGGTCGATTTTGCGATCTGGACGTCACTACACGCCAGTAGCCAGTAGTGCAGAAATAGTTTCAGCTGCCTGTCGCCAGACTTCAAGAGTGGACAGAGGTGGATGGCTTCCGCTTGTCGACGACGAAACATTGCTATGTATTTCTGTCGACGTCGAAGCTGCTCGCGGCAGGGGCGGATCCAGAAGCCCGGCTGGGGGGGGTAATTAAACAAGTATTGCAATTTCGAAACCCCCAGGCCTGAGCAGTTGACATCCGTCGGGTGTGATTAAGACAATATTTGATGTCATAAATTGTTCTTAGATTGAGAGAAAATGCCATTTCAGTGCAAATATCAGCAATATCGGCCTCTGAGTGGGGCGGGGGACTTTGGCTTCCCTTGAATCCGGCCCTGGCTATCGGACATGACAATCCGATTACATGACATTGAAGTTCCAACCGAACCGATTGCCAAGTATCCATGTATTCTTGGTACCAATGGTACCAAACAAGTATAGCAATGCTACATGGTGTCACCAATGTATCAATATGACAGACGACCGGTCAGCGGGCACCATTTGGAAACGCTTGGAAATACAAATATTGTCAATTAATGTGTGGATTGCAACTGCATGAAGGCGCCATGGTGCTGATAGATCAATT
Organism: Ashinkailepas kermadecensis; assembly: GCA_034440615.1. Lineage (NCBI taxonomy): Eukaryota > Metazoa > Arthropoda > Thecostraca > Neolepadidae > Ashinkailepas > Ashinkailepas kermadecensis. Next base: position 28,240 of record JAOTOM010002529.1, read on the forward strand.
ATGATGCATCCTTGTCATTCCCCGATTTGCTGCAGGTTCGACCGCGCATGCTTTGTGTTTATAACAGTGCAGGTTCTTTTTGTTGTTCGTTGTTGTTGTTTATTGGGTGTTTCACGACGCACTTTATGCGCGATCACGGCTAATGGCGCCGCCCACATTGTTTCGCCGGTGGGCCGCGGAATTGGGAAATGTCCTGAGTGGTGCGAGTGTTAAACCCGGGACCTTTGGTACCCAGAGCTCAATACATTAACCACTCGGCCATCCCCGCCCAACAACAGTGTAGCTTCAAGGGTCGAACGAACACTAGACGCAGTGATGGCCTAGACGCAGTGAACACTAGACGCAGTGAACACTAGACGCAGTGATGGCCTAGACGCAGTGAACACTAGACGCAGTGCATCACACGGCATTCGGGATACAATCATTGGCGTCTTCGGCGCGTCACCGGTGGCGAGTCTTGGCAGTCTGACGAACCGTGCTTTTCCGCAGGGGCGGATCCAGGAATCGTCGTGGAGGGCAATTGTCCGAAGAGTTTCGGATGGACGCCACTGTGAAGGCATCTGGAGGGGCGCCATCGGCTGAAAATACGTTGTGCGGGGAGGGAGGAGAGGGGGGGGGGCCCCCCCCCGGGGGGGTAGGGTGCGCCTCTTGTTGACAAACCCGTCGGGCTGAGGACGGGGGAGGGTGCACTCGATCCTTCGGAGGGGGGCCACATGTCTCATTTATCCACCCGTGTCTTTCTATGCGTCCGAAACTGCTCTCGACATGCGCTATGCCTGCAGACTGCATCAGTTTCCCGACCGTCCCCGTCCATCCCACCTGTCGTTCAACGTTGTCACGCAGCATTCTGGGTATGCCCGGGGAGAGAGAGACGGCAGCATTCTGGGTATGCCCGGGGAGAAAGACGACAGCATTCCGTCCCATTGTGTGGCCGAATGCGTGCCCCCCCCTCCCGTCGGCGACGGTGGTGTAAGATCACGCGGGGCGATGGGCGCGGGATCCACGAACCTGATCCCGAGCCACACCTGGAGACCGACATCGCCAGGTATTGACGTTTCGTTGTCGAGTTTGGGAGAGGGCGACGTCGGTGCGAGAAGTGACTGCTCTTGTCGCTTCGTCTGAGACGTGAAGTTCAATGACGTGAAGTTCGATATCCTTCACTCAATGGAAGTCTCGCCGCGGTGAGCTCGCAACGACCGTGTCAACTCCATTACACTCTAAACATTTACTGATGATACTGATAATGCACGATCTGGCTGTAAAAGTTCAATGCGAGGCGCATAGTCTTTCCGCGTATTACAAGTGGTCGAATATGTATCAATGTACTCTAATGACGTTGTTATGGACGCTGTCTAACCGACGTCGTTGATGCTTCCCTGAGCAACGATGACCAACTCAGCCTGGCACCACGGGTGCTGATTTCTGAAAACTATTGGGGGAGGTGCACAGTGCGTGAAGGCAATTGGCGGCCCAAATGGTTTGGAGGAGTGGCACACTCCATAGCTATAGTGTCCTATGCTAAAACTTGAAATTATTGTGGGCGGGGGGGGCAATGCCAATATTAATGGGGCACTTGCCCCCTCAACACGATGTAAAACAACAGCCATGGTGGCACCGATGCTGAGTTGGCAAAACAGCACGGTGCATTCTTGTTCGAGATGCCAACATCGTCTTCGGCAGATTGGACTGATTTCGTTCAAAAATCTGCAGGGTATTTTGTGTGACACCGATTGTTGTTTTTTTCCCATTGCACACGTGCTGCCATTACAAGCGCCGTTTCCGCAATGGCACTCCGCCGCCGAATATTGAACACACATCTCACATTTTAATGTACCTGTGGAATTGTCGAAATGAGTTCTCCTAATTCTGAAAAGTCTGCGCTCCCAAGAACATTAGAAACAACAAGACATGTGTGCACGCACAACAATGTGTGCACGCACAACAATCTGTGCACGCACTGCCAATAGAGTGCAGCTGCTGTCTGTGCAGTTTCCCGTCGTCGGATGGCACTGGATCCTGTGCCTGCAGCCGAGGGGCTCCATGGCACGTGTTTTGCCCGCGCTCCTCCAGCACCAGAGGCGCGAACAAGCCCCCTTTAGCAACCAAAAGTACACCATGTCAAACAAGAACTTAATATTTTCACCACCCAAAACCATAGCTTTTCTGCCCTCTTCGCGCGCCAGCAGCGATCTGTTTTGTGACATTTTGTTTTTCATCGCCCCCTGAAGAAAACGCTGGCTGCGCCACTCTCCAGCACCAGTGATGGCGCCCAATCCCGGCGATGAACAGCCTCTTAGATGTCTTAAAGTGTTGATTCCTGGTCGCCACTGTTGGGGATTGGGCCCCGGGCTTGCAATGGGACAGAGGACACCACCATTCCTGTGCTGGGCAGAGGTACACAAAGCTTGCCTACAAGGTGAGCGACAGAAGCCGGGCCCTCGTGAGACAATCTGTTCGTTCGCTCGCAACCTAAGAATGGAAAACAAATATCAGCGAACACCAATGAGTGCAAGTTACAGCATTCGTAGCATCGTTCTCAACTTTGTTCATGTATCGCACACGCCAGGTATAAAATATCATTTATTTGAATAGCACCAACTTCCATGCTTTTTTCTTTATTTGCCACCCCCTCAAGCCAGGTTTCTACCTCCGCTCGTGTCTCCGCACACCTAGTACTCCAGTCTTGCTCGGTAGCATTCTCAGTTTTTTTTTCAGACAACGGTGGTGTCGTGTTGAAACGCGAAGGGAATATTCATTGCATTCTGTATTTCCTGTTTGGACGAGGACATTCTGAATATGCAGAAAGTAGTTGGACAAATTGCCTGTTGTTTTCATACATTGACAAATTCGCTCAATCACAATTCACAAAATCGTCTCTTCATATGTGAATAGGCGGTGGCAAAGCGAGACGTTATTCACGTACAGGCGGACTTAAACGTCACTTGGTGACTAAGACAATAGCAAACGTACATGGCGGCAACAAGCACGGATGATTTAGAGGTAGCGCGGACGTGAATCCTGTACAGAGTCAGGGTAGCCTTTGTGCCGATCCGGACACCCCACAACCTCCGCGACCCGGACACCCCATGACCTCTGCGTCCTGGCACACACCTCTGCGTCCTGGACACCGAACTACCTTCTGCGACCCGGACGCTGAACGACCTGCGCGACCCAGACACCTCACGACTTTCGCAACCCGGGCAGCCCAAAGTTCCTAAATAGTCCTGCCTTAGCACTTAGTCCTCTCCTCCCTTCCTCTTTCTCTATCACCTCTACATTTTTCAGCTTAAAAATACTCCACCAAGCTGCCACCGCTGCTCTACCGCTTCTCTGCCGCGTTCTACCGCGTTCATGCCGGGGTGCCACGCTGGCTGTCGTCGCGTTTCCGGTGAAGTTCCGCCAGATTTTCGCCCGCCTAGCCGCTGTAGGCCGAGTACGTGGAATACGGCGCATACGTGGCGTAGGGCGTGTACGAATAGCCCGTCCTACGTGCTCCACCGTATAGCCTGGTTCCGTAGACTCCGCTTCCGTACACACCGCCTCCGTACGGTCCGCCCCCGTAAACTCTGCCTCCGTACGATCCGCCCCCGTAGACTCCGCCCCCATAGACTCCGCTCCCGTAGACTCCGGCCCGGCGCAATCCGCCGCCCCCGTAGACCCCGCCTCCGTAGACTCCGCCCCTGTAGGCACCGCTGCCGTAGACGCCGCTGCCGTAGACGCCTCTGCCGTAGACGCCTCTGCCGTACGCGGAGGTGACAGGGCCAGTGTACAGCTGCCGCACTTGAGCTGGGCTTTTGTAGGAGCAGAGGCCACGCAGGGCCGGCACAGCCGGCGAGTAGCCAATGAGGGGAGACGGTGCCACGACGGACGCCTGGGGACAGCCGGGCAACTGTGTCAGAGACTGTCCGCCTGGGGACGCCCGGGTAACGTGTCGGAGACTGTCCGCCTGGGGACGCTCGGGTAACGTGTCGGAGACTGTCCGCCTGGGGACGCCCGGGTAACGTGTCGGAGACTGTCCGCCTGGGGACACCCGGGCAACGTGTCGGAGACTGTCCGTCTGGGGACGCCCGGGTAACGTGTCGGAGACTGTCCGCCCGGGGACGCCCGGGTAACGTGTCGGAGACTGTCCGCCTGGGGACAGCCGGGCAACTGTGTCAGAGACTGTCCGCCCGGGGACGCCCGGATAACGTGTCGGAGACTGTCCGCCTGGGGACAGCCGGGCAACTGCGCCAGAGACCGTCCGCCTGGGGACGCCCGGGTAACATCTCGGAGACTGTCCGCCTGGGGACGCCCGGATAACATGTCGGAGACTGTCCGCCTGGGGACGCCCGGATAACATGTCGGAGACTGTCCGCCTGGGGACGTCGGGTAACGTGTGGAGACTGTCCGCCTGGGGACGCCCGGGTAACGTGTCGGAGATTGTCCGCCTGGGGACGCCCGGATAACATGTCGGGACTGTCCGCCTGGGGACAGCCGGGCAACTGCGTAAGACTGTCCGCCTGGGACGCCCGGGTAACGTGTCGGAGACTGTCCGCCTGGGGACGCCCGGATAACGTGTCGGAGACTGTCCGCCTGGGGACAGCCGGGCAACTGCGCCAGAGACTGTCCGCCTGGGGACGCCCGGGTAACGTGTCGGAGACTGTCCGCCTGGGGACGTTCAGGTGAATTGGTTAGGGACTGTTCATCTGGGCACATTCGGACAACTTCGCCAGAGCCACGGACCTCGGTCAGAAGCCGTCAGTCTGGATACACCACTTCCTGCCCGGGTCCACCCATCCTGCTTTATCGGGGCAGCCAGCTCATTTGGCCAGTGTCTCCCGGATCTCTTGGGTATGGCGACTAAGACCTGGCCCTCCGTTTTTTTTCTCCCTTGGCCAAGACAAAGTGTCATCTGCTAGATATTTGACGTTAAGCTTGTTAAATTAGGCTAAGCCCGCTTATGTGGCATCCGGTGACTAAGCAAAAGCAAAAGCACATGGCATGCTATGTAAAAGGCGAGATGCATAACGCTGAGAACGAACACAATGGTATAGCCGACAGATGCAAGTAGGACAGAAATAAATTGCACACATAAATTACACACATAAATTACACACATAAATTGGGCACATAAATTGTATTCATGGCTGGAGATCCAGGGTGGATCGTGGATCGTTGGTGGAAGGTGATGGCCTCCGGCCACTACTCACGACACGTAGGCAAAGCGGAAGCTCCGGAGTCCCGACCAACCTTGGTTGTTTATGTGGTGAGTGAATTGGAATCTTGCAGAAAAAAACAGCAGGGAGAAAAGCCAAGCTTCTCCGAAAACGCGACGGCAAAAGGCTAGACGCAATTTACGTGGTATAACCGTTAGTTTCTGCTAATTTGGAGCAGCCCCAGCTAACCTACGAGAATAAATGTTTGACATGCTTGTGTGATATAGAGTGCAGGAGGAATCGGATTTGGACTTAAAGTGCGGGTTCGAGCTTTGTCTTTTATAGAACTTTGCAAAGTAGCTCGGCCACCTGTCGGCGTCTAGCTCACAGAAGCTTCTTCAAGTTCAGCTGTGTTATGATATTGCAATAAACAATTGGAAAGTGAATGTCACAAAGCGGCATATATATGGGACAGCACAGGAGGAGGTGTTCGATGTGTACCGAAATCTACTAAGATGAAATGGCCCATATTAAGCTGCACATTATGAAATTGTATTCGTGTGGGTTCCTGGGAGCGGGTGTGCTCACGCGAATTGCAAACAGCTGCACCCCTTGTGACTTATCACATGCCCCTAGCTTCTAGCTTCCCACAGGCCGAACGAGACTTCTATGCAAGTCTCGTTCGGCCTGTGAGAAGCTAGGTGCGCTCAAAGTCAGGTTTCTCCCGACCAGATTCAAAATGGTTCATAGACGGAAGTGGATCGAGTTCACCCAATGAATAAGAGCGGAATGACCTGGGGTGAGGATATTGCCGGAGGAAGCAAGGGGTTGGGTGGGGGAATTGACGGAGCCTTGATGGAGACAGTATGGGGAGGGGTACTGACGGAGCCTTGACAGAGACAGCAGGGGGACGGGGTACTGACGGAGCCTTGATTGAGACAGCAGGGGACGGGGTACTGACGGAGCCTTGACAGAGACAGCAGGGAGGGAGGGGCACTGACGGAGCCTTGATTGAGACAGCAGGGGAGGGGTGACTGACGGAGCCTTGACAGAGACAGCAGGGGAGGGAGTACTGACGGAGCCTTGACAGAGACAGCAGGGAGAGGGGCACTGACGGAGCCTTGATTGAGACAGCAGGGGAGGGGTACTGACGGAGCCTTGACAGAGACAGCAGGGGGGAGGGGGGTACTGACGGAGCCTTGACAGAGACAGCAGGGGGAGGGGTACTGACGGAGCCTTGACAGAGACAGCAGGGGAGGGGTACTGACGGAGCCTTGACAGAGACAGCAGGGGAGGGGTACTGACGGAGCCTTGACAGAGACAGCAGGGGGAGGGGTACTGACGGAGCCTTGACAGAGACAGCAGGGGGAGGGGTACTGACGGAGCCTTGACAGAGACAGCAGGGGGAGGGGTACTGACGGAGCCTTGACAGAGACAGCAGGGGGAGGGGTACTGACGGAGCCTTGACAGAGACAGCAGGGGGAGGGGTACTGACGGAGCCTTGACAGAGACAGCAGGGGAGGGGTACTGACGGAGCCTTGACAGAGACAGCAGGGGAGGGGTACTGACGGAGCCTTGACAGAGACAGCAGGGAGAGGGGCACTGACGGAGCCTTGACAGAGACAGCAGGGGGAGAGGGGAGACTGACGGAGCCTTGACAGAGACAGCAGGGAGAGGGGCACTGACGGAGCCTTGATTGAGACAGCAGGGGAGAGGGGTACTGACGGAGCCTTGACAGAGACAGCAGGGGAGGGGTACTGACGGAGCCTTGATTGAGACAGCAGGGAGAGGGGTACTGACGGAGCCTTGACAGAGACAGCAGGGGGAGGAGTACTGACGGAGCCTTGACAGAGACAGCAGGGGAGGGGTACTGACGGAGCCTTGACAGAGACAGCAGGGGGACGGGGTACTGACGGAGCCTTGATGGAGACAGCAGGGGGAGGAGTACTGACGGAGCCTTGACAGAGACAGCAGGGGAGGGGTACTGACGGAGCCTTGACAGAGACAGCAGGGGAGGGGTACTGACGGAGCCTTGACAGAGACAGCAGGGGGAGGGGTACTGACGGAGCCTTGACAGAGACAGCAGGGGGACGGGGTACTGACGGAGCCTTGACAGAGACAGCAGGGAGAGGGGTACTGACGGAGCCTTGACAGAGACAGCAGGGAGAGGGGCACTGACGGAGCGTTGACGCAGGCAGCAGCAGACGTAGCCGGGCCGGTAGCCTAGCCGGCCGCAGGTGCTCAGGCCCCGGCTGGCCGGCAGGACGACGTAGCCGGCCGGCGCCAGCTGCGATGACGTCAGCGGCAGCAGCGCCAACCACGCGGCCACCAGCAGCTGTCGGGGGCGAGCAGCAGCGCGTGACAGCTGGCACACAGCGGCGCGCATTGGGAGCTGGCATACACTAGGAGCTGGCATACACTAGGAGTCGGCGCACAGCGGCGCACATTGGGAGCTGGCATACACTGGCATACACTGGCATACACTAGGAGCTGGCACACAGCTGCGCACATTGGGAGCTGGCATACACTAGGAGTCGGCACACAGCGGCGCGCATTGGGAGCTGGCATACACTAGGAGCTGGCACACAGCGGCGCACATTGGGAGCTGGCATACACTGGAGTACACTAGGAGCTGGCACACAGCAGCGCACATTGGGAGCTGGCATACACTAGGAGTCGGCACACAGCGGCGCGCATTGGGAGCTGGCATACACTAGGAGTCGGCACACAGCGGCGCGCATTGGGAGCTGGCATGCACTGGAGTACACTAGGAGCTGGCACACAGCAGCGCACATTGGAAGCTGGCATACACTAGGAGTCGTCACACAGCGGCGCGCATTGGGAGCTGGCATACACTAGGAGTCGGCACACAGCGGCGCGCATTGGGAGCTGGCATGCACTGGCATACACTAGGAGCTGGCACACAGCGGCGCACATTGGGAGCTGGCATACACTAGGAGTCGTCACACAGCGGCGCGCATTGGGAGCTGGCATACACTAGGAGCTGGCACACAGCGGCGCACATTGGGAGCTGGCATACACTAGGAGCTGGCACACAGCGGCGCGCATCGGCACACAGTGGTGCGCATTGGGAGCGTACACTGGTGCACACTGGGAGCTGACACACAGTGGCGTACATTGGGAGCGTACACTGGTGCACACTGGGAGCTGACGCACAGTGGCGTACATTGGGAGCGTACACTGGTGCACACTGGGAGCTGACACACAGTGGCGTACATTGGCACACTGTTGGTTGGTTGTTCGGGCTCAGGGGCGCACCGACTGCGTTGACCATATGGCGCCCATTTGGCACGCTGCTGGTGGAATCGTCAGTGGGAGTGTTCAATGCAAAAGGAAGGAAGCTATGGAAAATAATTGACTTCGACTATGTGCAAACCTGTGATAGATACATTGCTGTGCAATGTGAGCTTTGACGCACATGTGTGCACTGACAGCTGGGATGCACTGGTGTACGCTGGCAGCTGACATACACTGGTGTACACCGGCAGCTGACATACACTGGTGTACACTGGCAGCTGGCATACACTGGTGTACAACTGAAGTTGGGATGCAGTGGTGCACACTGGGGGCTTGGATACACTGGTGTATACCGAGAGCTGGGATACATTGGTGTACACTGGGGCTGGGATGCAGTGGTATAAACTGGGGGCTGGGATACAGTGGTGGACACTGGGGGCTGGGATACAGTGGTGTACACTGGTGTGTACCTGGGCTGAGATACATTCATGTGCGTATTTATAGGGGTGTAGGAACGAGGGAAGGGGAAGGGGCCTCTGGCCTTCTTAAAATGGCAAGGTCGGCCTGGCACCCCCTTGCCAAGGAGCTAGCATTGGAAGGGCCTCTTGGGTCTAAAGGAGGCCCCTTAGATTGCAGGAGGCTCAGTGGAGGAGGGGTGGCTACAAGGCTCCCTGAATGCCCTTCTAGGGTTCTAGGGTTCTTCTAGGGAGTTCCCGTGAGCTTACAGAAGGCCTCACTGGGATTAACATGGGCCCTTTGGGATTACTGGATGCCAACCTTCGACCACCGGAGGCCTCTTGGGAATTAAGGATCCCCGAGACAACAGGAGGACTCTTGGCATTTAAGGACCACGGGAGACCTCCTGGTATTTAGGGATCCTCTGAGATTACAGTTGACAGCTTACGGTTCAATTGCTCTAACACTCTTTGACTGAGAAACTTGTTGGCGTTTAACTGTCCTTCACTTTGACTTGTCTAGCTTGACTTGATAGACTCTATGTGATTGTCTAGGAACATCAATCCGATTGACATTATCTAACACTTATGCTATCACAAGGAACTCTCATCCCTTAATCTCCTATTCTTGAGTGAGTACCTACATATTTAATGCCATTATCCTCTCCTTATATGCTGAATTTCCTAGCCCACTGATATGTCTAGTAGTATTGCGCCGTACTCTCTAGGATACCTAGATACCTATGTCACTCCCGAAGGAAGGTCTGTACAGAATATTTCAAGTATGGGGTCGCACATAGGCACAGTACAATTTTTCATAACATACTTGCTTCTACATAGCAGTGATAAATTATTCGCGAAATATGGTGATATATTCCACTTACTGAATAATGAATCGCCATCCTTCCAAAAGAAGTATCGTCATCGTGCTTTTTGGTGCGTGTTTGTGAAGTCTACATTCCTTGTTTCTAAATGTGTCCCGTTTACATGTATCATACTTTGCTCACCATAAAACGGATCCGGGATCGTGATACCGAACATCCCGTAGCGCAAATCTAGGTGAAGGGATTACCTATCATGTGATATGTTATGCAATGCCAGTTTATAGCATAGGTGTTTGTATCGTGATCGTTCATATCGGCATCCACAAATTAGGTACCTTTCAAAACACACAAAACGGGAGCCCTACACAAATGTCTCAAACTGAGTTTGCAGGACTTAACAAGATTATAAATAAGATTACTTCCATGGGGATTTCGATATCCTGCTGTGCTCATCTCGACATCTCACACCTAACGAGAAATAATTATTTTAACACTGCTATATAGAACACTTCACCTAATGATTCCTAGCATTCTAATCCCACTATTCCTTGCTGAGTTGCATTGCTTTTCTGCCTCAAGAATTATATCTCCTTGAATCTAATACGCCTAAATCTGTTTCCTCTTCAATGGCATTCAGTTCACTACATCCCATTGTATAATTAATGTGCGACATCCAGACTTCAGATGGATAACGCCACATCTTTCATAGTTGAAAGACATATACCATTGATCAGCAATCTCTAGATCCTCCAATGATTGCCGAACGTTGCTAGACTAATTACCATTTCCTCTTTGATGATGTCAGCAAATTTAGGCGTCATATTTATCAATGCTGTGAACAACGATTGTAAAGATAAGTGAACAAGAATGGCGTATCATGGTACCCCACACACAACACGCTAAAAGCATAGCCCAACGTGGGGCTCGAACCCACGACCCCGGGATTAAGAGTCCCGTGCTCTACCGACTGAGCTAGCCGGGCTGACATCGGGCGGGGCCGATAAGGACAAGTGAACAGATAACTGGCGATAGTATTACTCCAATAAAATATACCAAAAAAAGCTCCGCCCAACATGGGCCCAACTCGGACCCACGACCATAGGATTAAGAGTGCCGTGGTCTACCGACTGAGCCAGCCGGGCTGCGGGAAAGGACCTAGGCAGACACCTGCTAAAAGGAGAGCTGTGGAGCCTGATACTTTTTGAAAATACTTCCTTAATTTGCATTCGTGATTTTGTAAACACGCCTCTTCTTTGGTCGCCGACAGGGACCCAGTTTATGATTTATGCCGTATACAGAATGCGTTGGGATGTTTTTCTCTTGCATTATCTTAACAGTAAGATGGGTATTGTATCTACGTAATATGCTAAGTTGCAAGATAATTATGTCTGCTGAATAAAAATCAAGGCATGAAAATAGACCAACTGTTGATATTTTCAACGAATTGTGCTTACCGATGATATTGGCTGTGAAAAACAGTGAATATGGACATGTTGTGATCCTGGCTATTTTGTCTCTGCTAACGGGTTATTGATATGTGGATGCAGCTACTGCATGTGCAGTAGTAGATGCAAGTGCTGCAGTCAATGCAATGATGTATCCCTCACTCTGTTATTCTAAGGGGCGGTTTTGAAGAGTCGGCAATCTAAACATTATTTATTCATACGTGGAAGCAATGCGATAGGTATTCAACAAAAAATTAACAGTAGAAATAAGTTCATATATACCATAAGCATATCAATATATCGAGAAAATGTCCCCCTTTCTCTCTGAGCTTGACCAAGTACTTCCTCCTTGGAATGAATCGACGCACAAATATGCCTTGCTGTAGGTTGTTTACATAGCTAACTAGAAAACCACCTTGATTGCCAGTTTTCTTCCATATTAAATGTACAAAGCCAACGGAGTTCACGTGCTTAAAATGCGATTTTTTTCCATACAAAGGAATGCAATTCAAACAAACATGAAAATACAAAGGCACCCAATGCTCTCTCTCCCCCCCCTCTTTTTTCCTCCCTCTCTCTCTCTCTCTCGCTCTCTCTCTCGCTCTCTCTCTCTCTCCCTCCCTCTCTCTCTCTCTTATGGAGGTATCCAAGTGAACGTGCTGACAGCGGGCCGCCGACGTATTCGGGCCGGCACGGCAGCAGCTGCCGCTGCAGAGGCTCGCCGACGGCCTGCCGCCCGTGGTAACACCGTTGATTTCGGCGGCAGCTGTCGATCGAAGTCACTGGGCAAGAACGCCGCTTTGATCTTGGTCCGGCTCAACATCGTCGAAACTCATAATACCCAACTTCGATATTGTGCTTATGTCTGCTGACGGTTATTGCTGACGCAAACAAAGGCTCACAAGATATAGGCGAGCGTGCTTCCCGAGACGCATGTTTGAGACGCACAGGACGGTGTGCATCGTTCAATCCGCTCCCCCCCCCCTCATCCTGCTCATGGCCGGCTCCAGGATTTCTGTCGAGGTGGCACGACGTACGATCGGTACCATAATTTACGATCAGACCAGGCCGGAACCAGAATCAGACCAGAACCAGACGTACTATCTGTTACCAGAAAAAACAGAATTATTCCGGTACGACGGTTGCCAGAATTAATGGGTGATTGGACAGGCATAATGCTGGCAAATCCAACTGAAACTTCCCTGATTTGGTGTCAAGGCAACACGTATGGGTACCTCATTTAGTGTCTGGTAAAAACAACTAGTTGGCTGGACTACGCGGGTGGAGCCCACGGCCTCTGGCAGGCATGACACTCTTTAAGACGACTATGTGTGTGTGTATATGTGTGTGTTGGTGGGGAGGATGTCGAGTTCACCAAGTGAAAATGAGGCCGTCAGAAAATCGGCAGTAGCATTTCATTTGCATACGTTTTGCTAAAGGTGACTGCGGTTTCCGCATTTGGTAGTTTTTTTAAAGTACCCGTTTGATGTCGTAAGAAAACTTAAGCACCCTATTCATCAGCACTACCTCAGTGTTGTTCACAAAGATGACGAAGAGGAGTGGACCTAGAGCGAAGCTGTGCAATAGCCCCCACTTAAAAATGCAAAAGACCCACTTAAAACGTACTTAAAGTACCTAATCGCTCAACGCAGGGATTCATCACACTACCCCGGGACCAAGAGTCACGTGCTCTACCGACCGCGCTAACCGGCTGCCTGCCAGGGGAGGGTACTTCGTACTTTGGTGGTGTTTTCCTGGTTCAATCTAGATATGAGGCTTACAAAAGCATTCATGTACGAGAGGAGCTTAAAATTTGAAAACACGGTGGAGCTTGTTCGGACAGCCCGAACAAATCCCCTCGATGATAAACTAGCTCTTTTTGAATACTCTGCATGATTCGTGTATTCAATTTATAACCATGTCATTCTCATGTTGTGTGCTAAAGATGAACATTTTTAGGAACATAATGATCGTAAGCGTAACTAGCATTTTCGGGTGTGGGTGGGGGCTGGGAGCGGTGGGGGTGGGGGGGGGGGGGGGGCACTCGAGCCTTTCCAGAGGGGCGCCTACCTTCCATGGTGGGGGAAAATACCCCCAGTGCCTTCCCCTTGCATCCGCCCGGCATTATGCATTGTCACGTGCACCAAATAACAGGAAAGTCTGTAAAGAATGAAAAGCAATGCATTGACTCGCTCTTCATCTTTTTCGCCCTCGACGATGCAACTGAATTGCGTTCATGTAATTTGTCAAGAGCAAGCCTGAAGTTTTGGAGCCTTTCTTCATCTACTCGAAACAAAGATAAACTTGAGCAGCCAGGCCGTGCTGGATATGGCCGTCCGGACCGGATAGGACCGGGAATGGTCAGGCATGTCCCGGTATTGCCCGGTATGGCTGTGAACGGTAAGGAGTGTCCGGGTATGGCCGGATATTGCCGGACATCACCGGGTATGCTCGGGTATCACCGAGTATCGCCTGGCATGGTCGGGTATGTTCGGGTATCGCCGGATGTTGCCGGGTAACACGGGGTATGTTCGGGTATCGCCGAGTGTTGCCGGGCATGGCCGAGTACGGTCGGCCTGGTCAAAACGCTTTTAAGAGCCTTTGCACTCCGCCAGAACCTGTGTCAGAACAACGGAATACGCAAGTATTTATGGCTTCAACATCTGACAGTAGAACTTTGGATTAAAAAAGTTCTGGCACGTCTATTTTTTACAGGCGCCATTTTACATTCGGTCGTGCCTTGGATCATGAAGATTGCCACACGCTGTGGTCCTTGAAGAGCGCCGTATTTGTAGCGAGTACAATGGAAATCGCATGTGGTGTTTTATTCTCAGTTCTTCGACGACGAGGTGGAAAGGATGAAATAGCATATACTAGTGGTACTGTTCGAAGCGAGCTTAGTGCATAGTGGGACCGCAGACCAAGTTCATTGAATACCTGAATGATTGAAGCTGTTGCATTGGGCTGCTAAATATCACGAGGTAGCCTTAAAGGGAATGCAGGGCATTTACCTCTTCAAACATTGTCAGGTTACATGGTGTTATTCTGAAGCGCACACCTCGAAAATGCGGCCTGATACCATTTATACTTAACCATAGTAAGGAGAAAAAGCAAGAAAAAGAACAACAACACAGTCCTATTACCTTGTACTGTGTAGTGAATTAACAAATCGAGGAACCATCATATGGTACTAGCCAGCACCAGTACTTGGTGTTGAGGATTTCGCGAATTTGGCTCACGCGTGACATCACTCAACGGTGCTCGGAGTTGAGGTTGAACGGCTCTTTTTCGATACTGTTTTTGGTGGTAAGGAGGACGTCTGATAACTTGGACGATCCGCTTCGTTTGCTCTTTTCGGCCTTGTCTGCGATGATATCCTTGCCTTTTCGAATCCGACTATCTGTTCAAATTTCGAGAGATTCTCGCTTCCTCTACGTCCCTGAAGTTGCTAGGGGCAACCAATTTTGGCGTCAAGCGTCGGAGTCATCTGACCCTTGTGTTGTGTTAGGATAAATCAGAAGCACACCAAAGGTAATATCATTGCGTGAGAAACAAGGTGGATAGCGTTCATGGGATTCTAGGCCAATTTGGGCGCCATTAAACACCTTTTTCGCACTCTTCTCTCGTATATTAAGTTTGTGCCATCAGGACGACCAATTATTTTTCTTCTTCTTTTCTCCGCGAACATCTGATAGAGGTGCCGTAGTTAGGATAGTGGAGATGGCATTGCCAATGTCATTATTGTCGATGATATCACCAGCCGTGAAGTGAACGATACAATTTTGAGTGAATATCATTGTATCGGCTACCCGAGCATTCCAGTCGGTTATATCAGCATTGAGCTCCATGTGGATGTTTACTAAGTAGACAGACGTTTGCGGCGCATATCGTGCGCTAAGCGTATGGGAAAAGACTAGCAATAGAAGTGAGTTTTTTTTGCAGTGCTGGACCCTACTTGGGTCCAATGTATTGGTGCCTGCAAGGTTGTTGGCTGAACAGTTTCAGACTATTTGGGGTGTTTGCATGAATTTAGCAACGATAATAGGTAGCAGACAAAGCTAGATTGCATGTTTCACACTTTTTATCTATCATAATTGCATGGGTTACTATTACTGGGTCCACCGCTTTAATGTACACCTCTTTTTTACTGGAAGTTGTTTGGCAAGCAGCTGAACTTGACGATTTTTGTTTTGTAATTCAAGCCATTTCCGAGCTAGGCGATTGTACTTTTCTTTCGTGTTCCGGGCTAGAAAATCGTTCCAGGCATTATCTCAGCTTGAAAAAGAAAGATGATATATTCCATGCAATGTACTAAGATGCATTTCAGAACGCTTCTAAATTTGCCGAGGTGAAATCTAATAGGTCTCGTACGTCGTCTGTCCAGCGAAGTGTTTGGCTGAATAGCATTGTTTCTTGTTCTGTGTGCACATTACCGCCAAACCTGCACAGAAGAATGAATCGACTCTTCACACACACACACACACACACACACACACACACACACACACGTGTACATAAAATATACGACTTTCAATATACCAGGAGGTGCTGAGTTGATATCAAAAGTAACGATAAAGGTTACATATTTTTGTAATATATAAACATAACCTGTATCGTTACTTTTGATAACAACTCAGCACCTCCTGGTATACTGAAGGTCGATATTTTCTTTATACGTAATGTCTAAAACCCAGGAGCATCTAAGAGCCATTCTTCGTTGTATTAAACAATGCCTTCACACAGACATGACAACGAAAGCCGTGACAGATTATTGACTGGTAATTTGAAGTTCACGACCAGTTTTCGTTACCTTTCGTTGCAATTGTAGGCAATTAGAAGACATGGTTGAAAAATGCAGATAATTAGGGGTAAAAACATGCTGATTCTGAACACTTTATTCACTGAACACTTTACTCAGAATGCTTGCAAGGCTTTCACATGCAAATTAGGTCTTCAATTACTGCAGACCTCTGGGCGTGTTAATTAATCCTGGGGAGCATTCCAACGATGTTGTGACGGTTCTCGCCAATCTAACACTGCGCCGTTGTTTGTGCCTGCGCGGTGCAGTGTGCCGAGAAATTCAAACGGGAGATGATTGCAACCTGTTCCGTTTCAGCTCAGTGCTAGAGCTTGGATATGAGCATTGTGGGCTGAATTGAAAAATGGATTGCGCGAAGTCTCTTCTTTCATTCGGACGATGAAACAAGTTTGGAATCTTAGCATACCTTTTATGTCTGATTGTTTTCTTCAATCTCATATCCAATTTAAACCAGGAAAATACTTGCGACATTTGGAGACGAGTGTTGAAAATCAGCAGTCAATGCCCAAATCGCAGCAACAAGCAGTTTTTATAAGTGCTATTGAAGGCGGGGACGTCATGAGATTTTAAAATTGGAAACTTGCATCCTCTTTCAAGTCTGAACTGTACGCACCAGACTTCCGTGCGTGTTGTTGTTTTAATATCCTGTATCGGTTTTTAGGAGTTCACCTAAAATTAAATGCACGAGAGACGGTATTCTCGTGCTTGCATTTTGTGTACTGATGTTCTAGGCCTTGGGTGTTCTGCGGTGCTAACCGAATAAAACTCGCAGGTGAAATGTATTCATGCGTTTGAAACAGTGGGGATACAAAGTGAAATATGTTACAACAGGATGAGAGTATGGATACTTTTATCTTTTCTAGACCTTCCTATCGGATATCTTCTTCGGTTTGTCTGGCCCTGGTGACCTACCCACCTTCAGCATGACGCCAGTGGAATTCGCCGGCACAGTTTACAACACGGCTGACAGCACAGAGTGGCAGTCGCGACTGGCCGTGTCCCGTTGCCTTTATACGGAGTCGCCGACTGGTCCGTCAGCCAACTGCGGTCCGTCACCGACAGCGTTCGGCCCACCACGTGCGCCACGTCGCAGCACGTGCCGCACGTGCCGGACGGCCGCGGCGAACGGCCGAGTAGTAGGGACGGTGGACATTTTTCGCGACGCCTGTTTGTGGAAGTGTGTTTTTCGAGATTGCGGTTTCGCGTCGGAATGCCCGCCGGCGTTCTCATGGTCATCGCGAACGGGAGGAGCGCGCGACAGGGCGCTTGTTGGATGCCAAGTCTTGTACCCTGAGCCTCTTGATGTTACCCAGTTACCCAGTAGTCCTGTCTCTGGTCTGAGTTGGGACACAGCCCAATCCACACCGGTGAATCCTTGCCGTGTTCGCTTCTTGCAAAATCACACTATCCGGCCAATGAGTGGAGTCTTCCGGTGAGGGGATAGTTTATTTTTTAAAAGTCAATATTGCCTTGCCCGCAGTGCCAGTTCAAGATGGCAACTCAGTGCATTACAGCTGGCGCGCCGTGTCGGCGCGGCCCCCTGGCGGACGCGAGACGACGTCCGGACGTCAGACGACGTCCGGATGTCAGCCGACACCCGAGAGTCGACATCCGGGTGTCGGCAGCCTGGACGTGTCGGGCGGTCTGTCGCCGGCGGTGCCGATATCGCTCCCGGGCGCCGACACGCCGCGCGGAGAGGTTGGTTTGTTAGCGTAGCGCGGTCTTTCTTTAACGTAACAAATGTCTAGCGGATGGCACTTTGCCTCTGCTAAAGATGGAAAAAAGCAGAAAAAAAGCCTTCAGAACATCCCGCTCGACGACGAGTTCGCGCACGAGTGTCCAGGTCAGCTACTGCGCAGCAGTGCAGTGGTGTGCTCTCTCCGCCCAGCGCCGGCCACCGGCTACTGAGCAGCAGTGCAGTGGTGTGCTCTCTCCGCCCAGCGCCGGCTACCGGCTACTGAGCAGCAGTGCAGTGGTGTGCTCTCTCCGCCCAGCGCCGGCTACCGGCTACTGAGCAGCAGTGCAGTGGTGTGCTCTCTCCGCCCAGCGCCGGCTACCGGCTACTGAGCAGCAGTGCAGTGGTGTGCTCTCTCCGACCAGCGCCGGCCACCGGCTACTGCGCAGCAGTGCAGTGGTGTGCTCTCTCCGCCCAGCGCCGACTACCGGCTACTGAGCAGCAGTGCAGTGGTGTGCTCTCTCCGCCCAGCGCCGACTACCGGCTACTGAGCAGCAGTGCAGTGGTGTGCTCTCTCCGCCCAGCGCCGGCCACCGGCTACTGAGCAGCAGTGCAGTGGTGTGCTCTCTCCGCCCAGCGCCGGCTACCGGCTACTGAGCAGCAGTGCAGTGGTGTGCTCTCTCCGCCCAGCGCCGGCCACCGGCTACTGAGCAGCAGTGCAGTGGTGTGCTCTCTCCGCCCAGCGCCGGCCACCGGCTACTGAGCAGCAGTGCAGTGGTGTGCTCTCTCCGCCCAGCGCCCGCTACCGGCCGCGCTTCGAAGTGGATGCATTTTTGAAACCCTGTGGAGTTGGCCGGACGCAGCACCATCCAACACTCAGCTGCAGTATGTTGGGTGTGTGTGCACGTGGATTCCATCAGGAATTCACGTCAGGAATCGTGAATCCTATCAGTAATCAGGAATGCTATCAGTAATCAGGAATACTACCAGTAATCAGGAATACTATCAGTAATCAGGAATACTATCAGTAATCAGGAATACTATAAGTAATCAGGAATCCTATTAGTCATCAGGAATCCTATCAGTAATCAGGAATCCCATCAGTAATCAGGAATCCTATCAGTAATCAGGAATCCTATCCGTAATCAAGAATGCCATCAGTATTCAGGAATCCCATCAGTAATCAATAATCCTATCAGTCATCAGGAATCCTATCACTAATCAGGAATTCCATCAGTAATCAGGAATCCTGTCAGGAATCAGGAATCATATCAACAATCAGGAATCATATCAGAAATCTGGAAGTCCTATCCTGTCAGCGTTCGTGAAGTCAACTGGTGACGTGGGCGGTGGCGATAAATCAGTGCAGTCGCATTGCTGGACGACGTCTGAGCTGTGTGGCTGCCAGCCAAGTGCCGAGTCAACGGTGACACCGACGGTGACACCGTCGGTGTCACCGTCGGGCCGCGTCCGTCCGGTCCGGCACTGGTATTGTCCGTCATCGGCACTGACCATTATCTGTCCATTATCTGACACTGGTATTGTCCGTCATCGGCACTGACCATTATCTGACACTGGTATTGTCCGTCATTGGCACTGACCATTATCTGTCCATTATCTGACAATGGTATTGTCCGTCATCGGCACTGACCATTATCTGTCCATTATCTGACACTGGTATTGTCCGTCATCGGCACTGACCATTATTTGTCCATTATCTGACACTGGTATTGTCCGTCATTGGCACTGACCATTATCTGTCCATTATCTGACACTGGTATTGTCCGTCATCGGCACTGACCATTATCTGTCCATTATCTGACACTGGTATTGTCCGTCATTGGCACTGACCATTATCTGTCCATTATCTGACAGTGGTATTGTCCGTCATCGGCACTGACCATTATCTGTCCATTATCTGACACTGGTATTGTCCGTCATCGGCACTGACCATTATCTGTCCATTATCTGACATTGGTATTGTCCGTCATCGGCACTGACCATTATCTGTCCATTATCTGACACTGGTATTGTCCGTCATCGGCACTGACCATTATCTGTCCATTATCTGACACTGGTATTGTCCGTCATCGGCACTGACCATTATCTGTCCATTATCTGACACTGGTATTGTCCGTCATTGGCACTGACCATTATCTGTCCATTATCTGACACTGGTATTGTCCGTCATCGGCACTGACCATTATCTGTCCATTATCTGACACTGGTATTGTCCGTCATCGGCACTGACCATTATCTGTCCATTATCTGACACTGGTATTGTCCGTCATCGGCATTGACCATTATCTGTCCATTATCTGACACTGGTATTGTCCGCCATCGGCACTGACCATTATCTGTCCATTATCTGACACTGGTATTGTCCGTCATCGGCACTGACCATTATCTGTCCATTATCTGACACTGGTATTGTCCGTCATCGGCACTGACCATTATCTGTTCATTATCTGACACTGGTATTGTCCGTCATCGGCACTGACCATTATCTGTTCATTATCTGACACTGGTATTGTCCGTCATCGACACTGACCATTATCTGTCCATTATCTGGCACTGGTATTGTCCGTCATCGGCACTGACCACTATCTGTCCATTATCTGACACTGGTATTGTCCGTCATCGGCACTGACCATTATCTGTACATTATCTGACACTGGTATTGTCCGTCATCGGCGCTGACCATTATCTGTCCATTATCTGACACTGGTATTGTCCGATATCGGCACTGACCATTATCTGTCCATTATCTGACACTGGCATTGTCCATTATCTATCCATTATTTGGTTCATGTATTATTCGTTATCTGTCTATTGTCATTTATTTGGTACTGACATCACCCATTATCTGGCACTTACATTATCCGTCATCGCGCACTGACCATTATCTGTCCATCATCTGGCACTGGCATTGTCCATTATTTCGCATTGGCCGTTATCTGTCCATTATCTGGCACTGGCATTGTCAATTATCTCACACTGACCATTAACTGTCCATTTTCTGGAACTGGCATTGTCCATTAATATCGCCCCCTCCATTATCTGTCCATTATTTGGTACTGATATTGTTCATTATCTCGCGCTGACCGTTGTCTGTTCATTATCTGGTATTGCATTGTTCTTTATCCCGCACTGGCCATTATCTGTCCATTATCTGGTACTGAAATTGTCCGTTATCGGGCATTGGCATTGTCCATTAATCTCGCACTGATCATTATCTGACCATTATCTGGCACTGGCATTGTCCATTATCTCGTACTGACCATTATCTGTTCTAGCATTATTTGGCATTAGCATTATCCATTATCTGTCCATTATCTGACATTGCCATTCTTTGTTCACTATCTGACTTTGTCATTATACATTATCTGTCCATTACCTGACACCGACATTTTCTATTATATGTTCATTGTCTGGTACTGGCATTTTCTGTCGATGTTCTGGGAGTGGCATTATCAATTATTTGTTCTTTATCTGGCACTGTCAATATCTATTATCTGTCCATTATCAGGCACTGACATTATCCATTATCTGATACTGTGAGTCATTTCACAGTGCATCATCTTTTCGTTTGCATATGACAGGACTTCGGGGTTAGAGCACCGCATGCACAAAGCAATAGCCTACGCCATGTTTCACCGTGCTTTTGTGTATTACATGTTAATGCCCGGGGTGCATCCATGTAAGGGGGGGGGGGGACGAAGTTGCCATGGGCCACTAGAGGCCGGTGTTTTGACAATATTTGGTAGTAAAATTTTCTGAAATTCTAAACGCATTTATGAGATAATTATCGTCTTAAATAGACCCGACGATTGTTAGCTATTCATGTCTGACTTTTTTTTCGAAATCGGATATTTTTTCTACTGGCCCCTAAAGCCAGGCTTCTGGATCTGCCCCTGGTAATGCCTGTACTTTAACACGCGCCCTGGAGGGCCTCTGAAAATTACGCGCACTGGAGGGGGGGATTCCGCCCCCCCCCCCCTAAGGTCTCGGCTCCTATTAAAGCTGGAGGAACGAAATTCACAGGATGGATGGGTACGGTAGTGAACTCTTTTGTGTGCAAATTTAATGACCTTAGGTTAATATCTTCAAGGTCAAATGAGATCACATTTGTTAAAATTTTCTCTTTTTGCGTGGCTTGGCTTGCCATTGTTATGGATCGCTGTGATTGTGTTTATATGCTCCAAAATGGGCATCAGTGATGTTTTGGACATTACTAATGATGCAATACAGATGCTAGACACGACATTTGACCTCAGGTAACCTATATAGCAGCACTTTATCAGGTCAGTTACCTGTTCCAGTTACCGGAACCGGGCCGCCCGCCCGACTGCTCCGTCGGGCAGCTCGGCGCAATCGGTTCCGCGAAGAAAGGAGTGAAGCACATGAATAAAGTATGGAAACGCAATGACAAACAGTACAAATGACAAACAGTAGTGCATTTATGACAACATTCCAGTTGATCAAGTTTAGTTCCATTAACCTGTCATGAACTTGACCTGACTTGACCTCGGTGACCTAACATGACCTTGAAACTATGTAGCATATCAATATACATCAAACAAGTCGCTAGTGTTGCCAAGAACACTTCCCTTTTGCGAATATAAGGGAAGCGCATCAGCGCCGATTTATGTGGTCTGGCGCTAAGAAATGTTTTGATTTTAACGGCCCCTAACTAGAAAAATGTTGGGCCGATTTCCATTTTTCTTGCTTTAAGCGACGCGCCGGTCATTTCTAAGCAGGTACGCAGAAAATCGCGTATATCGACCGGTAAAATCTGCAGTTATGTACGAAAGACGGGAGGGTGGGCGGATTTCGCCCCCCTCCAGTGCGCGTGTTAATGTGGTACTATTAGTTCATCTTATGTATACAGCTTTGCAGTCAGATATCGACGAGAACCAGTCGGTCTTTCTTCTACCGTCCGGATGTCATTGCGCGTTAAGTGACCTATTCTAGTAAGCAGAATAAGAGTGTGGAAAAAAATGCTATTTTCTGCCCTCGCTCGGTATTCTCCAATAAGGCCTTTCAACTATATGTCCTATTTGAGTACATTTAGCGACATGTATGTAAATATATATATATATATATATATATATATATGTATATATTTACAATAATTCCTGCATATTATATACACATGCCATGACGTTCTTATTAAGAGCCTAACACATTGCCATGACAGGTCCATTATGTATTCCATCCATTGAAGTTAGCAAACGACAGCATGAGAAATGCCATACTAAGCTTATTTTACGATACATGCCCTCCACGTATAGTGGCTGTTATGGACAGTCTGGGACAGTAAGCTTGTGCTGGAGAAGGGATTTTGCGGTCTCGTTCTAGAAATTGCTTTGCACAAGATCGAAGGTCGAGTGTAAAGCAATTTCTATAACTCGACATAAAAATGTCTTTCCCAGCACCGTTTGGTAATATATAGTACTCTGTGAGAGCAGATGTTGTCGACGTGGTTCATGGCGAGTGGAACTCGGAGTACCGCAACGACCCGTAACGTAACGGGTCAGATGACAGAGAGGGTCTACCTGTCATGCGGCTTGAGAGAGGGGAGAGGATCCAGGCAACTTACCCGGCTCACCATATATCACTTCGTGTTGTAGCACATGCAGACATTCTGCACAGCCGGCTGCATGCAATAAGCCGTCAACGCGACCAGCCAGCGACTAATATTATGACTCGTTGTCGTTAACTGTAAGGCAGCGCTGGTACACTTTGCCAACTGCATCCTGGGCTGCATGGCCGACAGCGGCCGGTGTGCATCGTTGCTGTCGCGATGTGTGCAAGATGTCGCAAGGAAGCTGACACACCCGGCGGAGACGTGGCTCGTGATGTGTGCAGGATGTCGCAAGGAAGCTGACACACCCGGCGGAGACGTGGCTCGTGATGTGTGCAGGATGTCGCAAGGAAGCTGACACACCCGGTGGAGACGTGGCTGGCGTCGGGTGCGATGCAGTTGTGCATTTTTCGATCGTTGGACGCCGCCGCCGACGTTCGATCCCCGTCGGCGTCAGACCTATTAGAGGCTTTGAAGGAGTGCACCGCAAAAGACCCATTGCCACGCGGCCAGCCAAATACCTGCCTTTGCCACCACAATGATGTGCAACAGGATGATTTTAGTTCCAGAGGGGCCATTGAGGCGACGAAAAGAGGTCAGGTTCGGGTTCGAAGACTTGCTGGAATTGGAGATCCTGTTGGTGCGGAACATTTCCAATCAGAAGGAAATGAGCTTCGTTGTTTCCGTCGGGCGGAGCAGATCAGGAAATTGAAATCATGTGAGGCTGCATCTCTGTGAACCTGAACTGAGGAAGACATTTTACGGTTAATGCAACCCATTCCTCAGAGCATGCCATCCATACAAGTATCCTCTAATTTTTCCCTTTGGATGTTGAATGGTGCTTTTTGACGACGAAATGTTCTGTGACAAATTGTTCAAGATTCACTTGAAATGCAAACTGAGATTCTGATGTCACAGGTTTAAAGAAAACATCCGTCCGTATTCGATTACACAACCGTTTTCCTTTCCACATTCATGATTATCAAGAGCAAATCCAACCCCGTCACCACATCAGTAGTACGATGATGATGATGTACGATGATGATGATGATGATGATGCGACACTCCAGAATGGCCCGGCGCATGAACGAACGAGGTGCGGTACAGCCTGAGTGCGGGCCGCAGACAGGTGTTGGGCCGAGCACCACCGTCTGGCCTTGACCCAGACGCGTCACTGGTTGCACATGACGGCAGACCTGAACGTCCCTACCGTCGGCTCCGTTGCGATGTTCTCAGCTACGTAGTCACCTGGCGTCATCATCCCCCACACAGGGGCGGATGTGGAGGGGGAGGGGCATTGGCGAATATTCATCCCCCGTGGAAAGGTGGTGCCCCTCCGGCTGGGAAAGGCGACCCTTTAGGAAGGCTCGAGTGCATTCCCAGCGCAGTGGATTTCTCAACCAACGGAAGGCTTTTCAGAGCAACAGGCGTCGTTTTGAGAAGAAAAGGCACCGTTGTAGTATGTGGAGTGCACCCCCACCATTCTCGACTAATTTTTCCACCGAAGGCGCTTCTCCGAGAAAATTTGTCCCCATGATTATTCCTGGGGTGGGGATGGCCAGGTGTTGAGCTCTGGGTACCAAAGGTCCCGGGTTCAACACTTGCACCGTTCGAGACATTTCCGAATCCCGCGGCCCACCGGCAAAACAGTGCGGGCGGCGCCATTAGCAGTGAATGTGCATAAAGTGCGTCGTGAATCACCCAATAAACAAATAAACCATGAAAATTCATGGATCCGTTCCTGTTTGAATGCGGAATGGTCACGGCTGTAAAGAAAATATAAGCAGCTAATCACAGGGGAAGCCGTAACCACAAAGTTCACGGAAAAAGTGTGCTGGGATCAATCTGTCTACACACAGACATATACGTATCTGGATAAATTCCCCTGTGTTGTTGTCGCTG
Organism: Ashinkailepas kermadecensis; assembly: GCA_034440615.1. Taxonomy (NCBI): domain Eukaryota; kingdom Metazoa; phylum Arthropoda; class Thecostraca; family Neolepadidae; genus Ashinkailepas; species Ashinkailepas kermadecensis. Next base: position 53,340 of record JAOTOM010002529.1, read on the forward strand.
ACTCAGTGTCCCCGCCTCAATGTCCGTTCCTCAATTTTCCCGACTCAATGTGTGTATCTCAATGTCCCTTCCTTAATGTCCCTGGTTCAATATCCCGGCCCCCAATGTCTCATTCCCAATGTCTCCGCCTCAATTTATCTTCCTCAATGCGGCCAATATCGCAGAAACTTCTAACGATGATGACTCCGTATCGAATCATGGCGGAGGAACGATGCAACTAGCTTGTAGATATATGTGGTCATCGCCAAGACATCGTTTGTGTATTGGTGCTTAGGGGCGCATCGACTGCAGTGGTCATGCAGCGCCCAGGACATAGTCAGTCACACGGAAGTATCCAATCTAGAACTTGTCAAGATGGTATAAAATGCAACACATTATCGAACCAGTTACGGTCAAGACGTACGGTAGAACCATAATTATTTTACCACATACAGTCGAGGTATTAGTGAGGCGCGTATATCACAGATAATCTGAGTCCCGACAGGAAGCGAAATAGCTGGCCCGATTGAACGAATGGTGACCCGTCCCCCAGTAATTCCCGTAACGAGACCGACGTGCGTCCAAAGTGGCGCCATCGCTCACGAGCAAGTCGGGGACACGCAACCAATATATGTTGAACCGACAGTGGAGCGTGGCACCTCTGGCACAGTGGCCTTTGGTCGCCACTTAGGAGGTATCTATGAGTGCTGTGTGTGTGACATATACGCAAGCGGCATAATACCACCTCATGGCTTCTGATTCTATGTGATGATGATGACCACTCACCAAGGCGGCGTTTGATTCTCAACTTGTTATTAGTGAGGGAATCCCAGCTGTCCCGCCATTTCTTCAAAACGGCGCTCCTAATGTCTGGGAAGAAATCCCTCGCAGGGAGAGGTAGACATCGTGTGCGTGGACCGTGAGCAGCACGCCTCGCTGCAGCGTCAGCAGCCTCATTTCCACTAATTCCCACATGGCTTGGAAGTCAACAGAATACCACCTGTTCACCTTCCATGTTCAGTATCGTGAGTCTAGATAAAACGCTTTGTACCAATGGGTTGGATGGGTAAAACTCCCTTAGCGCTAATAGGCTACTAAGCAAGTCGCTATATATTACGTGCAGTTCATCATGTCCTACCTCAATAAAACTCAGGGCATTGCTGATGGCGACCAGCTCAGATGTGTACACTGATGCAGTCGCGGGGGGAGAAAGCGTTCGTGTTGCGGTATTCGTCAAAGGCGCTACCAACACCAGCGTCCGTCTTTGATCCACCTGTATATGTCGGAGTGCAGTCTCGGTATGACGATATAAGTTCCAGTGCCCTTAGCTTGTGTTCTAGAGGAATGAAGTCACCTTTCCTCAGAGATGTCACGACACATCGATATTTGCAGTGTTCAGTCTCCAAGGAGGAGTTAAAAAAAACGATTCGACACGAATCACACCACGCAATTTTATAGGACTGTCCGCGAAGATAGGACTGTCTGCGAAGAGCGCTTGGATTCTCACGCAGAATGGGACAGACGTCCCCTGCCGCCTCCCTCTGAACATAGCCAGGGTATGTCGGGAAAACACCGACCGATAAGTGGGGTGGTCGGGAAACTGGCGCAGCTTGCACGCATAACGCATGCCAAGCAGCTCACGACGCATAGCCAGACACGGCTCGTTGGCCTCCACTAGAAGACTCACTATTGGTGACGTGCGAAAGCAACCTGTAGCAATGCGTAGAGAGGTGTGATTAATTGTGTCCAACGTTCGCTTTGCCGACGTACACGCACAGTCATAAAAGAAGCACGCATTGTCCAGTTTAGAACGGACCAAAGATCTGTATAGTAGCATTAGTGTGCGCCTGTCAGCACCGTATGACGTACGTGATACGACCTTAAGAATGTTCAGAGTTATAAAACGGTTCTCCCGGAGCGTCTTAAAATGATCCCGATACGTCAAGCGACAGTTAAAAAGAAGACAAAGAAACCTGACCACCGGCTTTGCAGGAATCGTTGACTTGTACAACATGATTGTCATATTTGGACACCTCTGACGTCGGCAGAAATGCATGGCGACCGTTTTGCCGGCGGAAAAGCGGGAACCGCTCATATTAGCCCAGCGCTCCAGGCGGGAAACAGCAAGCTGTAGCCTCCTCTGCGACGCCGGCGCGGAAATGCTCGTCGTCCAGATCGCAAATTCGTCTGCGAAAAGCGAACTACTGATAAATGGTGGCAGTGTGCAAGCGATGACATTAATGATAAGAGCAAACGGAGGCACACTAAGAACTCCGCCCTGTGTCACTCCGTTCACTTGCTGGAACCAGTCTGAAAATTGGTTCCCAATCCCAGCACGGAATCGGCGGTCTGTTAGATAGTTACGCAGGAAGATTGCTAGAGGGCCACGGAGGCCGCATTCGTGAATTTTTGCAAGTATGCCATGACGCCATGCTTCTTGATGAAAGCAGCACGAATGTCAGTGTCAAGGGTGATAAGATGGTCTACCGTGCCACGGTGTTTTCTAAAAGCACACTGACAGTTTGTTAAAATGTTTCTGTCTTCCAAGTACCATCCCAAGAGAACATTCACCATCTTCTCCATCAGTTTGCATAGTGACAATGTCAAGGAAATAGGGCGGTAGTGCAGTGGATCGTGTCCACCCTTCCCTGGCTTCGAAACAGGTATAATAGTGGCCTCTCTCCATGCTTCCGGGAAAGTGCCACTTATCCACAGTGAATTTAAGGTGACCAATAAGACGTCCTGAACACATTCTGGCAGGTGGCGCAACATTTCATTGTGTATCATGTCAGGACCATCAGACACAACCCGTAACGAAGCAAGTACCGAGACTAGTTCGGCCTTAGTGAATGGCTCGTTGTATTCTAGCCGTTTTGATGTCGAAAAGTCCAATATCACTTTCTCACCATGGGAGCGGTAGGGCAGGAAGTCTGGGTCTACATTTCCTGAGTTGCTGCTTCGTGATTTCGTGCGGCCAATTTCATTTGCGACTTCGGATGGTTGAAAGATGGTGTGGCCTGCCACTCTCATGGCAGGTAGTTGAGGGGAGCTAAATTGACCAGATATTCGCCTTATACGCGTCCGCACCTCCGCTGAGAGGGTCGATGAGGTGAGGCCTCTGACATACCTTTGCCTGCAGGCTCGCTTGGCTCACGCACAGTCATACGGGCAAAGGCCCTAGGTTTTCTAAAGGCGACCATGTGGGTCATTGAGCTCCGGCGGTCGAAAGCTCGGAAAGCCTGATTCCTGGCACGAATGGCGACCCGGCACTCCGGGGTCCACCACGGGACTGGGGTACGGCGGGGCGTCCCAGATGTCATCGGGACACACGTAGCGGCCGCCTCGAGGACTGACGCTGTAAATGCAGCCACGGAAGGTGGGGAGTCGTGGACGGGAGTGAACGTTTCCTCCGATTGCGTCTCAAATTCTCCCCAGTCGGCTTTTCTGAGGTTCCACCTCCGAGGCCTCGTGCCAAGGACAGGCCCAGCTCAGTAGTTCAACCACACGGGGAAGTGGTTGCTTCCCAGTGGATCGTTGTCGACAGACCAGGTAAAATGTTCGGCTAGTTGCGGGAAACAGAGGCTCAGGTCTAAGACCGATGTGCCCCCGGAGGGTGAAGTAAAATACGTGGGCGAGCCTGTATTTAAAAGAAATAATGACTCAACATGGATAAAACGTTCCAGGAGACTTCCCCGCGCATTCATCGTGTAACACCCCCAGGCTGTGTGATGGAAGTTAAAATCTCACAGAAATAAGACCGGCGGAGGGAGCTCTAACATTATAAGTCCAAGCTCTACCGAGGGGAGAGGAAGCCCAGGTGGCAGGTACAGTGAGCACAATGTTACTGGCCGATTACCGAAGCTCACACGGGCAGCAACCGCCTGCAGTGATGTGCTCAGTGATACCTGACGAGCAGGTACGCCATGGTGTACCGCCAGCACGGTTTCACCATGTGCCACTGTGTCAGCCGATACGTCCTTGCGGTAGGCGGAGTACCCATTTGGTGCGCAATAGGCTCCAGGCGACAGTTTTATCTCCTGTAGACATACAACTGCGGTGTTTCGCTGGGATAAAACGTCCTGAAGGTCGGCAAAATTGGCTCAAAGACCGCGTATGTTCCATTGTAAAACTAAAGAGGGCATTTCGGTTGTTGACTAGTTTAGTGTGTGTGTGTGTGTGTGTGTGTGTGTGTGTGTGTGAATGTCTAAAATGAGTTTCAGCGACCACCGTCTGCACTCTGCTTCGAGTGGGTGCTCGGATATGCACCGAGCAAGGATGTCCTCGGGCGTGATCGGGGCGTCACCGCCTTCTGGGGCTGACGCCGTGCAGGGCAACATGCGCTTCTCAGCGCGCACTAGACTGGCCGGCCCCGTCACCGGTGGGGTGTTCAAGCATTGCATCGAGAACATTGCCACCGAACTCGACTCTCATCTTCCGTGGCCCGCAAAAACATCCGGAAACAATGATGCGTCCAGGCCGGGGTCAGGGCGTGACATGCGGGCGAGCTACTCTCCACAGCCCCCACTCAAGTTTGGCGGGCACCCCGTTCAAGTCGTTTCGGGACAAGTAGTGAGTGACAAGTGACAAGTGACAAGACAAGTGACAAGTGACAAGTGACAAGTGACAAGACAAGTAGTGTAGGTGTGATCATTCGAGAGTGCCGCGTTGCATCGAAGTACCACTAGTGTTGCCCACATCTTTCGCGTTGAGCATTCAGAACATGGGTAAATATGCTTGCAGCGCACCCAACATAACTGCATGCTCGTCTATGCAAGGCAGTTAAGCATAGTGCGCATTAGCACAATGCGCTGGCTTGCAAGCTATTCCCTGGGTGGGACGTGAGGGAAGGGGGATATCCTTGTCGAGGGAGGAGGAGCAGGTGTGTGCTGTGAACATGATTGTATGCAGACAGTAAAACCAGGGTGTTATATCGTCACTGACACAGGACGCTCCGTCTCGGTCTGTATTCACTGACGGGCGTGTGGAGATTGCCGAGGCGGCCGGCGAGGCAGCCGGCCGACACGGGTCCCCCAGCAAATGTTCCCCATCTGTCGGGCCATCGTACACGTCTCCACATAGACACACAACGTCTCCCTTCCCCCATGGTTTCTCGACTCAGCCGTGTCGGTATCGTGCGATACCGATACTGTGGGAGCGGGGTTGACATTGCCCTTCAATACCGGACCGATCGTGGGATAACGGTCAGTCGGTCAGGCGGTCTCGTCGTCGCTGGCTGCGACGGGGAACGTCCGGGATGGCCACGGGCTCGGTAAACCTAACAGTTTTCCGACAGGCAGTGGTCGGGGCCGAACTACCCTCATCTCTACTGGCTTCCTGACTAACTGATGAGCTGTTCGCGCCTGTACCCGTGATCGGCGTCATGGGGCGCACAGGCCGGATGAACCGTCGATTTCACCACAGCACGCGGCCATTCGCAAGCTTAACCAAATAGTCACTGCCCGCGCCGATACCAACAACCACGCCTGCTCGGTCCCATAGACCGGTGGTTCGGTCCTGAATGCATACGTGCACCCCGATACACAGTCGACAGGGGCCTGGTGGCTCGGTCGTACCGTTCTTGCACGTTTTGCTGCGTGGATGCGGCCTTGGCGTCAGCGTTGTCGGCTGCTGTTTGCCACTCAGGGGCATATGCACGGTGGTGGGCGGGGACGTCTGACCGGACCGGGTGTCCAAACACCACTTGAGCTGGCGAGGGGCCGTCAGCACGAGGGGCGTTGCGCAGCTCCAGCAAGCCCCTGGCGAACTCGTATGTGGCCATGTCGCCGCCTGCAGTGTTTTTTTTATGAGCCATTTTGCGGCCTTCACAGCGGCTTCAGCGTGTTCATTGCTCTGTGAATAGTGAGGGGTGGACATTTCGTGCTACCCCCCCGCACCGCTGCAGGAACTCGCGCGTGTGCCGGGAGGCGAACTGTGGACCACCGTCACTTCGCAAGGTAACGGGTACGCCGGTGGCGGAGAAGATGCGACGCAGCTCTTGGACGAGTGTACGGGCGGTGGCTTCGTGCCTACAGTCGATCACGATGGGCCAACCCGACAGACGGTCGGCATATACCAGATAGGTCCGTCCCGCATGTTCAAAATAATCTGCGGGGACGGACTCGAAGACTCGCGACGGGGTAGAAGTTGGCCACAAAGATTCGGCTCGTTGACTGGCCTGTCGTTTTTGACATTGTGTGCAGGAGTTGACGATACTAGCCACGTCCGGATATATCCCGGGCCAATACACTGTCTGTCTCGCTCGTCTTCTGGTGCGGTCAACCCCTTGATGCCACACATGGAGGCTGTCCAGGGTCTCCCGTCGCAGGCTGCGCGATATTATTAGACGCTGGTCGCACACCAGCAGCCCCCATCAAAGCTGAGGCGGTCCGGTACCCCCCATATGGCCTCCTCAACGTTCGCCTTATGGATCGGAAACCCGGCCAGTGTGACCTCCAACAGGGCCTGGTATTCGTTATCCGTGCGTGCTGCCTCACGCACTCTGGTCAGCGTCATATCAGCACCTACCGGGTCGTCGCCCTTGAGTTGTTCCAGATGTGCAGCTCGCTGTGCTGGCGTTGGGTCGCCTTGTTCCGGCGGCCAGACTGGGTACCCGGCTCGGTGCCCGTTTTACGGCCGTCGTCTCGGCCGATCCGTGAGAGGCGGCCTCATCTGGCGGTGTCACAGCTATCGACGAGCCTGGATCCCGTGGTGCTGACACATGTGGTGGTGGTCTGCCAGTGGTGGTCTTGCCAGACCAGGCGGCGTCCGCGCAGCGCGGGTACAGCGCTGAGCAGCGGCTGGGGGGTCCGGTCTTCTGGTGGCGGTGGGCGGTGGCAGGGGCGGCGATGGGCCACGAGGAGTCGCGGCGAGGGTCAGCTTCTTCGGAAATCGCTGTGGTAGGATCGCGAAACGTATACAATCTACCGAGGAAAGCAATGCATTGGCTAGCCCCGGGACGACCGTCACGTGTGACGATGTCGCTCTGTCTCCGAGAACAAGTTCGCATTTGAACGATCCCACACATTCGAGCTTGTGCCCACCTGCCGCATACAAACGGGCACAAGTGGGCTGCAGGTTGACGATGCCCGGCTTTCTAGCCTCATCAACGTTTATGGCCGTGCTCTCCGCCCCAGAGTCGGGGATCCACACAAGGCAGCCCTGTCCCTCACGGTGCCTGACAAGCACCCTGACACGTGGTGTTTGGACCGGCACCTCGTCGCCGCGGACACCGCGCATCACCAGTCCGACGTGCCCGACCGGCTCATCCTGAGACCTGTCCGGAAATCTCCTCCCACGTGGTGGACTGCTGTTCCGCCAGCTGGCGGGGAGAGCGCCTGTTGGGCCACGGCTGGCAGCGCGGACATGGCGAGGGCTACCGCTTCGGTCACTCGCATGGACTGTGCGCCGAGGGCTGGGAGACGGGCTCCGGCGGTAGCAGGCGGCTTCGTAGTCGCCTCGCCTGTTGCAGACCTGACAGCGGTGTGTGCGTGCGGGGCACTGGTGCAGCAGTTCCCTGGGGTGCCAGGGTCCATGGCCCCTGCTGCATCGTCGGTCGCTACTGCCCTCGTGCGTCGTGATGTATCTTGGCGGTAAGCCGACACCGGCTGGAGCCGGCTGGTTTGCAGGGCTGTCGAGTCGGCCTGCGAGTTTTCTCGGGCACGACAGATGTCAATAAATTTTCGTAGCGACAGGTCTTGGTCGCTGAGCAGGATTCAGAGAGTATCCCGGTCTTTAATCCCAGTTACAATCCTGTCGCGGAGTTGTTCCTCGGTACAGTGAGGGCAGAAATCGCAAAATTGAGCGGCTTCCTTCAGCGCAATCAGGTACTCGTCAAAGCGCTCGCCGTCGGCTTGTTGGCACAGGTAGAAGTCCCGGCGGTCCAGGATCGCTGACCGCTGGCGCCGCAAATGTCGCTCCATAGCTGCGATGATCGTTGCGATATCGCTGTCGCTTCCCACATCGAGAAAATGCGTGTCCATTCCTCGTCCAAAAGAGCGAAGAGCACAGCCCGCTGCTCCGGCCTCACCATGGCATCAATGCCAGCCAGCAGTGCATACCCATCAAACTTCAGCCGCCATGCAGCGAACTCCCGGAGGCTGGCCGTTGACACCAGCCGTGGCGCCGGAGTGGCGGCGGAGTGGCGGCGGAGTGGCGACGGCGTCCATGTGTGGTCTGCGGACGTTCCGAACGTCCGCAGGCTGTGGCTCGACTGGGCTCCGGTCAGGGAATGTCTGCTGGGTGGGCGACATCATCGTGACCAACTGTTGGTGTTGGTCAGCACTCATTTCAAAGTGGCGCTGCTTAACACGCGCCCTGGAGGGCCTCTGAAAATTACGCGCACTGGAGGGGGGGGGTGGATTCCGCCCCCCCTAAGATCTCGGCTTCTAGTGAAGCTAGAGGAACGAAATTTGCAGGGTGGATGGGTACGGTAGTGAACTCTATTGTGTGCAAATTTCATGACCTTAGGTCAATATCTTCAAGGTCAAATCAGGTCACATTTGTCAAAATTGTCTTGTTTTGCGTGGCTTGGCTTGTCATTGCTATGGATCGCTGTGATTGTGTTTAAATGCTCGCAAATAGGCATCAATGATGTTTTGAACATTACTAATGATGCAATGCAGATGTTGGATCCAACATTTAACCTCAGGTCACCCATATAGAACCACTTTATCAGGTCAGTTACCTGTTCCAGTTACCGAAACCGGGCCGCCCGCCCGACTGCTCCGTCGGGCAGCTCGGAGCAATCGGCTTCGTGAAGAAAGGAGTGAAGTACATGAATACAGTATGGAAACGCAATGACAAACAGTACAAATGACAAACAGTAGTGCATTTATGACAACATTCCAGTTGATCAAGTTTGGTTCCATTAACCTGTCATGAACTTGACCTGACTTGACCTCGGTGACCTAACATGATCTTGAAACTATACAGCATATCAATATACATCAAACGAGTCGCTAGTGTTGCCAGGAACACTTCCCTTTTGCGAATATACGGGAAGCGCATTAGCGCCGATTTTTGTGGTCTGGCGCTATAATTTTGTTTTGACTTTAGCGGCTCCTTACGTAAAAAAATGTTCGGCCGATTTCCATTTTTCTTGCTTTAAACGACGCGCCAGTCATTTCTAAGCCGGTACGCCGAAAATCGCGTATATCGACCGGTAAAATCTGCAGTTATTTACGAAAAACCGGAGGGGTGGGCGGATTTCGGTCCCCCCTCCAGTGCGCGTGTTAAATGCCGTCAACGCGACCACTGCGGTGGTCGCCGGGTCACTTGCCGCCGTCGGACCGGGGTCCAGAGGATCAGTTTTACTGTCCGCCATTCCTGCACTGTACTTCTCGGCCACGGGGTCCAGCGTATCACTTTTGCTGTCCGCCATTCCTGCACTGCACTTCTCAGCTATTCAGTGGTTCACGTGTCCTACCGACCGCGCCATGTTATATCGTCACTGACACAGGACGCTCCGTCTCGGTCTGCGTTCACTGACGGGCGTGTGAAGACTTCCGAGGCGGCCGGCGCGGCAGCCGGCCGACACAGATCCCCCAATAGATGTTCCCCATCTGTCGGGCCATCGCACACGTATCCACGCAGACACACGACACAGGACTGGTTTCAAACTTTGTGAGATTGCTGTCGAGTCCGCTACCTTGCGTTTTGCCTTTCGCGCCTGACATTTTTGTAACCAGCGAGATCACTGAAGTAGGCAAACAGTCGGTGAGTGCGTGACGCAGAATGAGAGGTGGTGGTCTCTGCTGCGCTTCATCGAAGGTACCGTAGAACGAAGGGACAGCCCACTCTGCAAACCAATGCGTGGGTATGTGACCTTCCTTTCGCATGCTGCTATTCTCCCCAGTTACAACCAACTGGATGCGAACAGAGTTAACGCCGTCTTATTCCCACTCTAAGAAAGCTGTGTGTGTAAGCATGTCGCCTTTGATCGGAGCACAAGTATTATAATGAGGATGGGACAAGAGACAGCAAAATGCCACTGGCCTCAGGACCGATATGTGTGAGTCATGCGTGGAATAATCGCCAAGTTTTCATAGGCGCTGCTGCCTGCTGCTCTACAGCATTCAGCCGGTGTGCCAATTAATAAGCCATCCTTTCCATTAATAAGCCATCCTTTCCATTAATAAGCCATCCTTTCCATTAATAAGCCATCCCTTCCATTAATAAGCTATCCTTTCCATTAATAAGCCATACTTTGGTTATCTATTACCGTGCGTGTTGTTCTTCAATGTGTTCAAGTTTTAGCGTTCAGTTTATCTCACGCAATGCTAAGTAGTTTACTTGGCGTGTAAACAGAAAGGTCCTTAATAATCTAGAAGCACAAACATTGTCATTAGTTTAGCTTGACCCTCTGTTAAGGGAACAGCTGTGCTTTCTTGGTTTATTTATTTAGTCAAATTTAATTCGGTCATACTCAATTTCTGACTCCAATTATCGTCGCGAAGTCTCATATGTGCGCGGCAATGACGTTCAAATGAATTACGGGAGAGATCAAAACGATTATAAGGCGTAGGAATGTTGTAATTAGTTTTGCAGATGCCAGTTTCCACCTGTCACTACTGGCAGGTTTCTGACTGCACTCCTCGATCGACAAAATGGTCATTCTTTGAGAGCGTTATTGCGCTACGCAGCATGCAGGAGATGTCCTCGTCCCACTCAGTACCCCAGCCAGGAGTGTTGACCAGACGTCAGCGTCCCCGCCCGTGAACGGCATCTCTGCACCAGCCAAGTCTCTGCACCAATTCCTGCTCATTGCTGCTGTCACCTCGATGAGAAGCGGCTCCTGCGGCATCCGCAGACGGTGCACGAGCCGGCTATATTTGCAGCCGTGCAGGTCAGCCGCCCGGCTGGCGTGACCCGCTCTGCCGGCGTCGCCTGCCCCGGCTGTCACCGCTGCCGACCACGAGACAATCGTCAGCACAGCTGCCGCTGGTGGTCACCGACTGCGGCGAATCGAACGCTGCGGCTCGCTTCTTGCTCGGAAATGTTGCAGTCGTCTGTGGCCGCCGATCTGCCAACCACGTGGCCGACGTTCCCCGGAGGAATCCTGGCGACGCCTCTGAGTTGGAGCTCTGCCCTGACAGCCTGCTTGCGCGGCCGTGCGACCGCGCGAGCCCCGGCTAACAAGAAGCGCCGCGTACAGCTGCGACAAACGCGTCCGAAATTGAGAACAATCAAGCCCTGTCTTGGTGAATGGCTATCATCATCAAATGACGTTAGACGGAACGAGGTGACACTATGTCGCCTGCGAATTGGCCACACGTACGAGACTCACCGCTACCTTTTGACCGACGGTGACAGTCCACTCTGCCCAAGGTGTCATGATGCACTGTCAGTGCGGCACGTACTGATTGCCTGCAGCCTACTTAACCAGGAGTGAAGCCGTCATTTTGAGCGTACCTTTCTCTTCCTTAGGGAAGTATTAGGAAGCGAATCAATTCCTCAGGGAGGCGCGTCGGAAGCAGATACCTGTCCATGTCCCTGAGGAACACCATGCCGTGGAGGTGTCTGTGCGACGCAGGAATTCTTATGAAGCTTCACATTTGTTGCACAGGCAACGGAGAAGACGCTCTTACCCTATACCTGCGTGCTGGTACGACGACATTTACGATACAAACATGACTTTAATACCAGCCACCACCAACAAGCGTCGGTATATTTCTCACACCGCTCACGAAAGCGTCCAATACTTTGGTCATCATGTTCGCGTACGGGGCTGTGCAAGAGCTACAATGGTAACACCCGGTTGGTGGTTATTGGTTTTACAACACGTCGACCGTTGAGTCGTGTAGCGTCGCCAATCTCTCACGCCGATTGGTCGCGGGCGAGGAGTAGCGACAGGTGAGACTCGACCCCACAATCTACCGATTGTGAGACGGGCAACTTACCCCCAGACCACTCGTCTCCACAGACCAGCCGGCATTAGGACGTTTTTCTGGCGCTCGGTAGAGGCGGGGATAACGCGAGAAGTCACACCGTAAGCGGCCATGGCCACCCACGAGGACCACACTGGCGGCGCCACTTTTGCAGTCTATTCCGCAGAACGTCTGCAAACAATTCCGGGAGATTTCAACTCCGTCATAAAGCAGGCATTCAGTGCTGTCGTGTCGCAGTAAAAATGTCGACGATTGCTGTTGACAGCTTTATGGTCGGTGTTACTGGCGATTGGAGAGGCTAACGAGTGATGTATGGCCTACAACATCCAAAGGCCCAAAATCGGCATTATGCAGCCTGCGTTTCTGGTCGAGAATCGGCGTCCTGTCTGGGTTTGGTGGCGACGACACAAAGTTCACAGGAATCTTTGATTACAAAGATGACACTACAGTTAGGGCACAATTACAACAGCGACAGGAGGCAAAGCTCGCCGGATATTGTCTGAAGAAGGATTTTTTTTCCTTTTTTCCCCCTAAATCTTTAGCGGAGGCAAAGTGCCATCTGCTACAGATTGCTACGTTAAAGAAGTAATTACGTTATTCCGGCTTATGTGACATCCGGTTATATCAACTAGTCAAGAAAGGAGAGACGCCGTCAAACAGGAAACATGGCGTAGAGACGATACACGCATGTCATACAGGTACATATACATACATACAGACACTCATGACAATGCAAGGACATTTGGAGGGTGGGCAGCATCGTAACCTCCGGAGAGGCTCCACTGCCCACCTGCGACCTGAAAAGCGAAGCGGAGGCCCGACGTCCAGGGCGAGTCGTGGACGTGGGGCCCGACCTTGTGTGTGTAAGTGTATGTTTTAAGTTAAAGCCTGGAAACCCCTAAAAAGGGGAAAACCAGGCTGCTTGGAAAACCCGAAGGTAAAAAACCAAGCGCAATTTAAGAGGAAATCCGTCCGTATTAGCCAATTTGGATCGGATCCTGTCTACCTAGTGTGTAATAACCTATATATATAACCTATATATATAAAATATGTAATAACCTATATGTATGTGTTAGCGACGACGGAGAGGAAGAGATGTGGAGCGGAGTCATACAGCCAGTACGGAATGTGGCACGTGTCATATAACTTTCATCAGGTTAGCTTGAATCAGGAAATAACGGAGGCTTTATATCTGTTCGGAGAGTTTAGTGTCTTGTAGGAAACGGAAAAGTAACTCGAGGAGTGCTGGGTGGTCATTCCCGAGGAGAGCGCGGAGCGAAAGTTGTGAATGGATCTTGGCGAAATATTGGGTGATATAGCGACGGTGAAGAGTATATGATGGACATGTGAGTAAAACATGGGCGACAGTGATGCGGACTCTGCATGTGGTGCAGATTGGGGGCCGATTTGGTCGATGAAAAAGATAATGGTGTGTTAGGTTGGTGTGTCCGAGGCGGAGTCTGATTTATGTACTTGTAGATTTCTGAACTTTATTGGGATGGCACGGTACATGAAGGCTACCCACCACAAATGGAAAGCCGCGCCCCTGACTATTTAGCATATATTTTTTGTGTGTGCACATCAAGCGTCATATGCCTAGGGAGCGTTCAGTACCAGCCAGCATAGCATTATAGGAAAATATGCTTGATGTTGCCCATTAATGTCTTAATCTTAGCCGATTGCAAAACAAAATATTTCGAAGCAGGATGTCGCTGTGTAGTACAGCGCCATGCAGGACGGCGCCGTGGCTGTAGTCTGATAGAGGGTGGCGTCAACGCAGCAACACTTGCCCGCCACACATCCAGTGGGAACTGTCAGACTCGCCATCTCTTCTCCGTCTCTTACTCTCGCTCGTGTACGGCACGTTGGCACCTTTCCCAGTGCCGGTGGGGGTGGAGAGGGGGGGGGGGACATCTGCCAACGTTTCCAACTGAAGCGCTAGAGGCATCGACCGAAAAAAATTGCAGCAATTTGTTTCTTCTTTGCCAAAGTTGTCAGAAGAGCGTCAATGAACACTGGACCAAACACACCGGCTACTTGAGATTATCAGGCTCAGCCAGAAGACGAACTGTCATTTTCTGACCAGGCAAGGCTACGTCACACCACTCAGTCGACGTCCAAAAAGAGCTGAACCGACTGGAAGTCCAGTTGGCACGATACATGGCGACAGCCCGCCCGCTGCGCCTCAATTGAGACCAATTGAAAAGTTCTGGGTGAACCTGAAATGTCATGTGTACGAAAATAACTTGGAAGGAAAAAAACTCAAAACGTCTCACGTCGGATGCAGTGAATCTGAAGAAAGATTACACTTTTGATGTCCTGGAGTTTCAATAGCTGATTGCACATGCGAAGTCATGCGAAGTCACGGGTACACCTGTGTGGTGGGGGAGTGTGTGTGGGGGGGGGGGAGGGGCGGAGAGCACATGGCGCTTCGCGGGCTGTGAATATAGAATTCCCATACCCCATTAGGCAGCTATGTCCGGCACAGGGGCGTGTGCAGGGGGGGGGCATGGGTTCCTCATGGAAGGTGGCGCCCCTCCGGGAAGGCGCGAGTGCACCCCGCTAATTTTTTTCAGACAGAGGCACCTCTCGGAGAAGAATAGTCGGCCCCTTGGAGGGAAAAGTCGGCCATTAATTGTGCTCGAGTGAACGTCCTCACTCCGCTTAATAGGTTTTCAGCTGAAGGCGTCCCTCCAGGCGTCCCTCCAGGCGTCACTCCAGGCGTCACTCCAGGCACCTTCGCAGTGGCGCCCCTCCAGACAAACGCCCCCATGACAATTACTGGGTCCGCCGCTGGTGCAGTACAATGCGACGTGGTCCGACATACAAACGTTTGTCCGTATTTTTAGTTGTTCCGATTCATTCATGTTCTTCGTGTTTCTTTCGTCCGAAACGTCGGCCTCATCGTTGTTATATCACCGGCAAATATTGTCCGTGACCTTGATTGGCCTCTGGGGAAGTCGGATGACCGTTTAGCCTCAAGTGCACGCTGGTGCACGCTGGTGCACGCTGGTGCACGCTGGTGCACGCTGGTGTATACAAACGCTCCGAATTTGACTTCAATGGCCGCATTGTCTTCAGTTAACTCCAAGCTGACATTTGCTTTGCGAAGTCTGACTTGTCAAGCATGGCATTGCATTGTAGATTGTTGGGGAAATAGGGGAGAGTTTGCATGGGGGGGGGGGGGGGATTGGCCATATGGCCAACCATAATTGAGTTGAGCCTCATCCAGACCGGTGAGCCTGTCACTCTACGGGTCTGTTCGAGTTAAGCCGTGTCGCTACATACCATAGTGTCAAATGGCAACCATAAGCCACCGGCTACCGGGTAATTGGATGTTATTCGGTGAGTAACACAGGTTTTCCAGAGATCCTGGTGGATTTCACGGTGCGTCAGGCGCCTCGACATAATCCGTCGTAGGTTCGCATCGCTCCACCTAGAGAAAAACCAGACCGCAGCCGGACATGTATCCGTATTGATAGGTCGGGCTGTGATTACGGATAATGGAGCGGTAGCGGATCACTGATGACGTCTGCAGGCGATTACCAGTTACGCCGCAGAATATCTTGCTGTCAGCAGCGCCCGGCGCAAGGGCCGATTTTTTTCCCAGAACTTTCCCACTAAAATTGCGTTGTCTGGAAATCTGAAAGCGATAACGAAAAAAACTGCCCCAAACGAACTCACCGAATGTTTGCTGTGCTTGAAGTGTTATTCGAAATCGGAGAGAACGTGTAAAATTACTCCCCCACCCCCAACCGGTCTAAAACCAGTCTTTTGGATCGGCCAGTGCCACTGCCTACTGACCTGCTGCTCCTCTCATGAGAGCGGCATGCTTGTAGATAGAATATGACTTGGTCCTGTCCCTCTGCTTAGGTTCTTTAGTGCGCTCATGCGACAAGCTGGACGCGGTCCATTTGTTTGTTTCATCCGGCAGGCATAGATGCTGCATACATGATACGAATGACATGTGTTCAGGAAAATTGATTTGAGCCTCGATAAAATTTTCACATTCGCGTCTGCGCTCTTCGTTTCAGCTTTCCAGTAAGCATATTTTGCGACATGCTCTCTTTTCAACCGCAACTGAAGCCGCGTAATCCCTGCTGTAGCTCTGCCAGGCAGTGGTAGGTGAAACCGGCCGACACGGAAGAACATTGTGCAATCCTTCAGACGACCGCTCAATCAGCCCACACCGTGTGACAGCTCCAGCCGGCACGGAAGAACATTGTGCAATTCTTCAGACGACCGGCTGTCGCGTGCCTCATCCCCTCAATCGGCCCACACCGTGTGACAGCTCCAGCCGACAAGAGACTACCTCCGATCGGGAGATACGACCGCTCCCGGGATGCGACGTGATTGGATCACTGAACCGGTCTTTCTGAATGGTGAGCTGGCCAACGTGTTTGGTGTTCAGCTATAACAACGCCGTGCGTTCGCCCAGAGCTCAGAGCTCCCAGAGCTCAGCACCTTAACCACTCGGCCATCCCCGCCCCATCTCCATTTCAGAGGAAGCCACAGCTACTCGGGTACGAATTACTCGATGTGTAACTTTCTTACTCGCAAAACTCAAAAGCGTATTATCAGTAGCTTATATATACTCCAGTCGGCGGCCGCTATCACTGAAAGGGATATGGATGCCGAAAAGACAGGCAAGATAAGGCTCCTATTCTAGGCTTATGTACCATCAGTACCGTACTGAGCAGACAATTTGAACCCATCTCATTTGCCTTTGCCGATTAGACAAGTACTCCTATCTGACATCAGCTCTTTTCGGAACGCTAAAACCTGTGACGAAAAGAGTTCCACGGTAAAAACGGGGCGGGTTGAACGTCGGCTCGTTTGCAGCAGCATCGGGAGAATTTACGAGCGAGCGCCCCGGCACCCTCGACATCCGTGAAGACCAGTTTGCTTGTGCGACATTTGCACGCCTCCCGGATCTTGCGGCCACGTTCTGACTTATATTGTCTTCGGTGGAACAAGCCAGCGCATCAATCACGAGACGAAATGGTAACTAGTGCACCCTGGGGCGTGCCCACGAAAGCTAGAAATTGCATACCCGGCCGGAGACATGAAATATCCGTCGGCCGGCATCTGGGATGTGCCAAAGACAAAGACAACGACGTATATTCCGGCCATCCACAATAGACTCGTGGCTATTACAGCCTATTGTCGAGTTTCGATACAAAAGTCATCAGTAATTAATGGCTGTCACAGGCGCACATGAAAACATCAAACAATTGTTCATACCAGCGGCACGGAAAGAGTCAGCAGGTATGATGAGAAGTCAGCAAGTATGACGAGAAGTCTGCAAGTATGATGAGAAGTCAGCAAGTACGATAAGAACAGTCTGTCCAGTCCCACGCACATTTGCTGCCTAAGGCGGCGACTGAACGGGGGAACTGGCAGTCGCTTCAGGTCGTGCGGCAGCTCGTTATACAGGGCAGGGCCTCGAGAGCAAAAACGGCGCCTGCCCATCTCTGTCCGCGATCTGGAGACGTACCGGTCCCGGTCCTGACGGGTGTGGCGGTCACGGTGTTCAGTTACTGTGCTAATGGTACCGGCTAACGAAGCCGGCTCCTGCAGACGGCGCACCTTGTGAAGCAGGCACAGCGTGTGGTATGAGACCAAGTTATCCGCGCTCATCCAGCCAAGGCGCTCTAACAGACCCGTGACATGATCAAATTTAGTTCGTCCGAAAATAACTTTTGCTCCCTAGTTAATTTTTTTTTTGAATCCGATAAATATTATAAGTCATAAAGTCATAAAGAGTTTGGACTTAATAAGAGCCACAGGGGCCCATCCAGTTAAGTCTGTAAGTGGGAGATACCATAAGCCCGGTAAAAAGACCCACCCCAACCATCACAACATCCTAAAGAAACCAATCACCAATATCCTACACACCTATCAATGCCTATCTACCCTGGCCATCCAGCCCGATTCCCTTGATCTCTCTTAACACATGTGGATCGAATACCTTGCCAATAATGTTCCAACTGCATCCATAACTGCTTAAAGGGTTCTGTGCCGTGCACACTTACTTAGCATAAATCTCACCCCATCCATCACAAATTAGAACTAAAAAACAAGATTTTCCTGTCTAAAAAACTTGTCCACCCTACTTTTAAATACATTCAATGAGGAACTCCCAACAACATCACCAGGCAGCCTATTCCACTGATCAACAACCCTTTGACTGAAAACCTGCTGTCGCTTAACTGTCCTACACCTCAACTTGTCTAACCTGAATTGATGACCCATATGTGATACCCTAAACTGAAGAGCATCATTCAAATTGACCTGATCTAGTCCTTTAACAATTTTGTACCTTTCAATCATGTCTCCCCTTAATCTCCTATACTTGAATGAGTACATATCTAATGCCACAAGCCTTTCTCCATATTCTAAGTTACCTATTCCACCGATGAGTCTAGTTGCTTTGCGCTGCACTCTTTCTAACATATCGATTTCTTTTTCTTGGTAGGAGCTCCATGTTTGTACATAATATTCCAAGTGGGGTTGCACATATGCTAAGTACAGTTTTTTTTTGTTCATGACTTCCTTGCTCTTATATATCACACTTCTATTAATGAGCCCCAGCATTCTGAGTGCCTGTTCCTAGCTGAGATACATTGTTTTTCTGCTTTAAGGTCTTTTGAAACCAACACACTAAGTCCCGTTCCACTTCAATAACATCCAGTTCCCTCCGACCCATTGTATATCTGAAAGTCTTACCTCCAGACCCCAGATGCAAAACCTTACACTTCTCATAGTTGAAAGAGGTTGTGCCTTAAAAGGTTGTGCCTATCAAGATGAATCTGAACATTCTGTTTGACCATTCATCAACCATGAGCATTCTGGGTCAGGTGATTTGAAGGTGAAACGTAAGACCGCGTAAGTAAAATCACAATTAGTCGCTGGAAAAACGTTGATCAAGACAAAATAATGCTAAAAATGAAACTAAAATGGAAAAACGTGAATTATTTGTAATTCAAAATTGAATTATGGAAAAACGTGTAATTATTTTGGGTACTATTACCGTACATTGAAATGCAGTACCGGATCTGAGAGAGGACCAAGCCATTGACGAGCACCGAGATGACAGATAGTGGCAGGTGGCCTCTGAGATGCGATAGAACGGCCAAAGTTCCGAAACATCGTCTGGTTATGTTAGAAACATGCGAGTCCCAGCTGAGGGTGCGATCAAAAGTGAGTCCTAGTTTTTTTTTACTTCTGGACAGGGGAGCAAATGTTGATCGTGAAACGCTATCGTAAATTTGGGAAGATTGCGTACATTTTGTTGGCTGCCAAAGACCATAAGCTGGATTTTCTCCACATTTACTTTTAGGCCGTTTCCGCGGAACCAAATGTCAAGGGAAGCCAGGACGTGTTCCAACTTGGCAATGACACATTGTATGGGAGTTTTGTTTCCGGTGACCAAAATTTGTGTCATCTACACGCTTTTGTTGGTTGTGCACACTTCTACACCGGTGCCATATTGTGGAACTCAGGAATGGATCAACAGCATGTATGCAGGCGGCACATGCTTCCGATAGAATCAATGGCCGCCATTGGCGGTGGCTGCAGACAATGGGTCTCCACAGTCACCTGTTTTGAGGAAGGGTGTTGGTGTTCAGCTTATCTGTCCTCGAACGTCCAAGTACGACCGATACTTGGACACAGCTGATGACTTGGTCAAAATTGGTAGATGGCCTAATATGTATAGCATGTGCGTAAAGCAGAGACCGATCCAATTGAGCCATAACGGACGGTTCTCCATATAAATTGTGCTTGGTTTTTTACCTACGGGTTTTCCAAGCTGCTTGGTTTTTTTCACCTTCTCAGGTTTTTCCAAGCTTTAACTCAAACATACACCTACACATACAAGGTCGGGCCCGACGCCCACGACTCGCCCTGGGCGTCGGGCCTCCGCTTCGCTTTTCAGGTCGCAGGTGCGCAGTGGAGCCTCTCCGCAGGTTACGATGCTGCCCACCCTCAAAGTGTCCTTCTAAGTGTCGTGTATGCATGTATGTATGTGCATGTTTCACCTGTGTATGTATGTATCGGCCCTTACGCCACGTTCCTTGCTTGCCGGCGTCTCATCTTTCCTCTCTTTCTTATTTGATATAACCGGATGCCACATAAGCAGGATTAAAGTAACTCTTTTCTTAATGTAGCATATCTCTAGCGGATGGCACTTTGCCTCTGCTAAAGATGAGAAAAAAAATGTGCGTAAAATCCTGTGCGCAAGATGTCTCTGTGTATTTATTCTGTCTCCGAAGAAGGGACATGCCCGAACTATGTTACACCGATTTGTGGTCAAATTCTACTTAACATGAGCATTAAATTTTTTTTTTTTAAATATGATCATTACATTTTTACTTTTTTAATCGTCTTTAATTGGACAATGCTCAGCACAGCTCTCCGCAACATTATCGATTTATACTTGAACTTCATCATTCAACTTTTGCAACCAATGCGAGGGGAGTTTCGTCCTATCAATCAATCCTTTCTTGTCATGAAAGGACGCAATTTCGAAGCATTGCATTTCCATCATTACTTCAATAAACCGAGTTGTTGGGCGTATTTATTGAATTACTTGATGTTATGTTATTACCTTATTGCATGCACTGAGCAATGTATGACCGGCGAAATGTTCATATTTCTGTGCATCTTAAAATATGTCTTGAAGCGATTACTATACAACTTGCTCGTACATCTGACGTTTTAATTACTATTGTGTCAACGATGTATGTGCATACATGCAAGCATACATACATACATACATACATACATACATACATATATACATACATACATGCATATATACATACATACATACATACATACATACATACATGCGCACACACATGCATATAATATATATATATATATATATATATATATATATATATATATATATATATATATATTTATATTATATATATAAAAAAAATCCTTTAATATATATATATATATATATATATATATATATATATATATATATATATATATATACATATATATATATATATGTATAACCTGGTCACTTCAATATCTTTATTGAACCACGTTCAATCATTGGAAGATAGAGCAGCATTTCATTTTATATCATGTATGTTGGGTAGCATCAGGAATTGTCCACGGGACCGGCATAACACATTTTCGAGGACCGACGTCGTTCTGTGGTTTTCCGCCACAGGCAAAGTGGACCGTGCTGACCTGTGGCGTCACCGAGGTCCCGATAAATTGTTCCGGCCCGAAACTGACATGCCTGTTACCATATTCAGTGTTTTGAGGGTTGTCGGGATCAGTGGTCAACTAACTTGCGCGACTCGAGATCGTGTCCCAGGTCACACAGCATGGACCAGCCAGCGAGCAATGATCGTTTCATAGTGCGTGGCTCCCACGCTTCGCTGGGCAGCGGAGGGTTGTCATGAACCTTCCTGTGGTCGCGTTGGTTTGTTTAATTGGTCGCGGTGGTTGATGACAACGCCGTCGCCTAGCGACGCATTTTGGGATCAGCGTCGACTCCATGCAGAGGCTGTTGCGTGAGCCCTGATCACACCAACCCAACGGCGCACCTCGTCAGGTCAAGTCAGGTCAGGTCAGGTCAGGTCAGGTCAGGGGCTACCTAGTGTCCAACGTTAACGTGTCGAAATGGCAGCCCGGCTGAACCAGCGCCTGTCTGGCCGGCTGGCATAGCCCACGCTCATCGGTTCACATCTGTCACGCCTGTCACATCTGTCAAAGTGTCGGATGCATGCCTTCCGAGTGAAGACAGACGACTTGCATGCGACCAAATTTGAATATCTTGTGTCGTCACCATGCCGTTTTCAGACAAACACCGAACTCCACACTTAATACCAACAAAATTAAATACTTAGCTCACAGCAAAGCGAGCTTTGAGATGTCTGAAATGCCATAAAAGTGAAAGTCGTTCAGTATGAAGGCAAGTGGATTTCGGAAAAGATTGCCAAAAATTACCATTGAACTGCTAACCCCGGTTGGCTCCGGGATAACCTTGACTTATGACCTTCCAGAGCCTACCATGGGCATTCCTCTGACTTTCTCCCCGTTAATTCGCCCTTTGGGTAGGGTTAGTGTCGTGTCGCTAGCCCTGTTTGCCGTCGATAACCTAGCTGTATGTGTGGGGAGCTGTGCAACTAAAATTGACTGCTCGTTATGGACCACTGGCAATTCCGCTGGCAACTCCATTGGCAACTCCACCCCACTGCACTGCACGCACTGGATACACTGCACGCACTCCACGCACCCCACTGCACGCACTGCACGCACTCCACGCATCCCACTGGACACACTGCACGCACTCCACGCATCCCACTGGACACACTGCACGCACTGCACGCACTCCACGCATCCCACTGGACACACTGCACGCACTCCACGCATCCCACTGGACACACTGCACGCACTGCACGCACTCCACGCATCCCACTGGACACACTGCACGCACTCCACGCATCCCACTGGACACACTGCACGCACTCCACGCATCCCACTGGACACACTGCACGCACTCCACGCATCCCACTGGACACACTGCACGCACTCCACGCATCCCACTGCACGCACTGACAATGACAATAGCGCATTTCGCAACGGCCACTAACGGGAAGCAAAACCAATTATGTCAATCGCCAATCAGGCCATATAAAATATGTTACTCAGATGTTAAATAGCATAAGCGACCAAGCCGACCTATAAATAAATACACAGAGCATGCTTACCTGCCCAAAACGAATAGTTTTTGGTCCAGTAACGGCTTGATTGTGCACCAAGCCTAATATTTATCTGGATCCGCGCCTGGAATGTCGTTGCTGGTGCACCAGTAATTCTGTATTCTATCGGAGGCAATTCGCCAGACATCCCAATGGCGGACTCCGCGCCTGGAATGTCGTCTGGTAGTAATTCTGGAATACGCCGGACGCTGGCGGAAGGCAATCGTCATGACATCCCAATGGCGTACTCCGCGCCTGGAATGTCGTCTGGTAGTAATTCTGGAATACGCCGGCCGCTGGCGGGAGGCAATCGTCATGACTTCCCAATGGCGTACTCGGCGCCTGGAATGCCGTCTAGTAGTAATTCTGGAGTACACCGGCCACTGGCGGGAGGCAATCGCCATGACTTCCCAATGGCGGACTCCGCGCCTGGAATGTCGTCTGGTAGTAATTCTGGAGTACACCAACCACTGGCGGGAGGCAACCGCCATGACTTCCCAATGGCGGACTCCGGTCATTGGGATGTCTGGCCACCCACTGCAACGTACATTGGCCATGCCGATTACTCTGATCTGAAAACGTTTAAATTCCATCGGCGGCGAAGTCAACGCATACATAAACAAACAGAGCATGCTCACTTATCTAAAACGATCAGCGTTTGGTTCAGAATCAGCTTGCTGATGTGCAAGACATGGAGTCGTGTATCTGGATCCGCGCCTGGGCTGTCTGGTCGCAGACTTGGGAAGTTAGACCGCAAGAACCTGAATACTGAAGTAAACGCGATGACAACGGCTGTTTGCGAATTCAGTGGTCTTCAAAAGCCAAACCTTGCGAGCGGGTTACCGCTCTAGTCAATGTCGCCAAAGTCGTCGCGTGTCTCTCATCAGGGGCGAACCTAAGATTTGTGGAAGTGGGTGGGTGCATGCCTAATTTTGGTGCACCTACCTAGACTTCAACGCCCCTAGCATGATTATTTTTTGTGTTGGGTGTTTGCTCCGAAAATATACGGGCTTGCAGGTAGCATCGTGCCATGACTTGTGCTAGTCTTCTTGGGTCTTGTGGCAACGAGACAGTTGGCAACGTATTATCTTATCACATAAGGGGAGCAGAAGAGGACACGACCTCCCTCATAGCTTCGGAAAAACCATTCGAGAAGGGAATAACGTTAAAGTTTTCGATGAAAAGAAACATATAACACAACAATCGCCCGAATGTCGATTTCGATCCTTGAATGCGAACAAAGCTGGTTCAGGAGGTGGAGGGGCCAGTGGGAACTAAAGGACCACTTGAGACCTGACGGAACCCTGCCCCACTTGAGACCTGACGGAACCCTGCCCCACTTGAGACCTGACGGAACCCTGCCCCACTTGAGACCTGACGGAACCCTGCCCCACTTGAGACCTGACGGAACCCTGCCCCACTTGAGAGCTGGTGGCCCTAGTGAGCTGGAGGGGCTTGAGAGCTTGAGAGCTTGGGAGCTTGAGAGACTGGATGGCCAGTAGAAGCCAGGTGCCGATGTGAAGTGCCTCCGGGCCGATGTGAGTGGCCCCGAGCCGATGCAGACGGTCCGGGGATGATGAATAGGGTGTCGATGGAGAGTGCGCACGGGCTGACGCTGAGGGCCTGCAGCCGGGCTGACGGGAAGGTTCTCGAGGCGGACGGAGGGACCCCGGGCCGACGGGAAGGTTCTCGAGGCGGACGGAGGGACCCCGGGCCGACGGGAAGGTTCTCGAGGCGGACGGAGGGACCCCGGGCCGACGGGAAGGTTCTCGAGGCGGACGGAGGGACCCCGGGCCGACGGGAAGGTTCTCGAGGCGGACGGAGGGACCCCGGGCCGACGGGAAGGTTCTCGAGGCGGACGGAGGGACCCCGGGCCGACGGGAAGGTTCTCGAGGCGGACGGAGGGACCCCGGGCCGACGGGAAGGTTCTCGAGGCGGACGGAGGGACCCCGGGCCGACGGGAAGGTTCTCGGGCGGACGGAGGGACCCCAGGCCGACGGGAAGGTTCTCGAGGCGGATGGAGGGACCCCGGGCCGACGGGAAGGTTCTCGAGGCGGACGGAGGGACCCCGGGCCGACGAGAAGGTTCTCGAGGCGGACGGAGGGACCCCGGGCCGACGGGAAGGTTCTCGAGGCGGACGGAGGGACCCCGGGCCGACGAGAAGGTTCTCGAGGCGGACGGAGGGACCCCGGGCCGACGGGAAGGTTCTCGAGGCGGACGGAGGGACCCCGGGCCGACGGGAAGTTTCTCGAGGCGGACGGAGGGACCCCGGACTCGTGGAAGTTTCCAGAGCTGATGGAGACGGTCTTGCCAGACAAAAAATGCTTCTGAGTCGGCGGAGAGGGCCCTCATCCGAAAAGAGGGCCCTAGACACTTTCTAGGAGGGCCCTAGAGAGGGCCCTAGACCAAGGTTTTTGTGAATAAATTATAACTCAGTACTTTACTTTACTCAGACTCGTAATTACTCAGAGCGGGAACAAGAGCATTACATTAAGACCAGCCTTTGACGCGCGAGAAGGGCACGGTGGAGGCTCGTAACATTGGTTTATCCTACATTAGCCGAGCCACACGTGACTGAGCACACGCAGTTGAAGCGCTTCTGTCAGCTTACACTCGTACATGAGCCTGCAGAGGGAGAGAGTGAGCGGTAAGAGGATAAAGAGGGGAGGCAGGGGAAGGGAGGAAATGAACCGAAGAGAGGGCCCTAGACTCTCGTAGACAAACTTCTTTTTGATTAAACTATAACGCTATAATTTTTGTATCAATTCTGTATCAATTATCCGTAGCAATACTCGTTATCAACGCTCTGCACCACTACACTGTATCACTGTCTTTGTATTAATATATTAAAATACATAATTATATCATACTCGTTTCCTTCCTTTTTATTTCCTTCTTGAGAACTGCATTTTTAATCATTGATTTATCATAATAATTGTGTTAACATCCATTAAAATTATATTTTGAAGGATTCATTTCATTTAAAATCAGATAGTGTGAAAAACCCTTAAATTAAGATGCGAAAATGGCAAAAAAAGAAGATATATCGATCTCATGAACTCAGAACCGAAGTCTGATCGTGGATGACTGCTCATTTGTATTTATTGATGCCCAAAAAAATAAAAAAATAATAGCTTTAATTCATGGACAAATTATGTGTTACACGGTGTAATCTATGGAAGGCTCCATTTATGGGCATGTCACTAGCCGGATGGTGCTTGGGGACGCCTCGCCACTGAACCAGCGGCGACGTCCAGCATGAGTCGACCAGGCCACCCCGCCACCAACCCGCGACCAGGCCACCCCGCCACCAACCCGCGACCAGGCCACCCCGCCACCAACCCGCGACCAGGCCACCCCGCCACCAACCCGCGACCAGGCCACCCCGCCACCAACCCGCGACCAGGCCACCCCGCCACCAACCCGCGACCAGGCCACCCCGCCACCAACCCGCGACCAGGCCACCCCGCCACCAACCCGCGACCAGGCCACCCCGCCACCAACCCGCGACCAGGCCACCCGCCACCAACCCGCGACCAGGCCACACCAACCCGCGACCAGGCCACCCCGCCACCAACCCGCGACCAGGCCACCCCCCCCAACCCGCCACCAACCCGCGACCAGGCCACCCCGCCACCAACCCGCGACCAGGCCACCCCGCCACCAACCCGCGACCAGGCCACCCCGCCACCAACCCGCGACCAGGCCACCCCGCCACCAACCCGCGACCAGCAGCCTACATCAGACTGTGAGCAGCCTGCACCGGACTGTGAGCAGCCTACACCGGACTGTGAGCAGCCTACACCGGACTGTGAGCAGCCTACACCGGACTGTGAGCAGCCTACACCGGACTGTGAGCAGCCTACACCGGACTGTGAGCAGCCTGCACCGGACTGTGAGCAGCCTACACCGGACTGTGAGCAGCCTACATCGGACTGTGAGCAGCCTGCACCGGACTGTGAGCAGCCTACACCGGACTGTGAGCAGCCTACACCGGACTGTGAGCAGCCTACACCGGACTGTGAGCAGCCTGCACCGGACGCCGAACAGTGATCACAGCGCCGAATCGCTCGACGGCATCTCTATATCACATCAAATATCACACCTCCAAATATCTCCGACTGCAATACATCTCTCACGGCAACTTTCCCCGTGCGCCCTGACGTCGTCGGCACCACCGGAGAGGGAGGCTTCCTCGGCGCGGCGAATCGTCGCCCAGTTGGTTCACCGGTAGGGGAGGGGCAGATGGGGTTGTGGCGGCAGCGGCGGCGGCGCCGTTTGCACATTAGAAGACGTCCGGGGCTGGTGGAGCGCGGTGCAGCTTCGGCGGTGCGGGCGGTGCAAGCAGCTCTGTCGGGAAGCCTGCTGTTGCAGCAAGAGGCGCCCGACAGCTACACCAGGCGGAGTCCTACAGCTACAGCAAACGAGATCCTACAGCTATGGCAGGTGGAGTCCGACAGGTACAGCAGGCAGATTCCTAATCTACAGCGGACGAAATCGTACAGCTACGGCAGACGGAATCCTACAACTGCAGCAGATGGAATCCTACTGCTGCAGCGAGCGGAATCCTATGGCTGCGGTGGACGGAATCCTATAGTGAACCAAACAAAATCCTACAATGCGATCAAGCACAATCATAGAGCGCTAAAAGAACTCCTTGAAACAAACGTGTCGGAACTCAACGTCTGTAACAAGGGAGATACATCCTAAAACTGCAGCTGAGAGAACTGTAACAAGGGAGATACATCCTAAAACTGCAGCTGAGAGAGCTCTAGCAAGGGAAAGACATCCTAAAGATACAGCTGACATAGCTGCAACAAGGTAGAAACATCCTGAAGCTGCAGCTGAGAGAACTGTAGCAGGAGAAAAACATAATAGGGCTGCAGCTGAGAGAACTCACCCGACTCCACGCATTGGTGTCCGGGGTGTCAGCCGTTTGAACGTTCTGTGGACAACAGTAGGGCGTCTTCGGAATTAGCCAGAGGATAAGCTGCCGGATAAACTACTGGACAAGCTGCAGGAGACACAGACGCAGTGAGGTGAGTGGATGTCACTGTTCCGAGTGTTTAGCGTTTCACCTGGCTGGTCACCATCCAGCCACTCCTGAAGCCAGTGGTGCCACTTTCCATGTGCTAAGGGGACATCTACCCCCAATCGTTAATTTGCTCTCTCACAATCATGTATTACTCCCATCCAGAATCAGATCGAAGCTTAATCATTGAGTCAATGGATTTGGCGCCCTTCTGGAACACTCGAGTGCACCCCCCCCCCTCCTCCACCTGCCCAACGAGGTTTTCAGCCGATGCTGTCTCTCTCCGGATAAAAATGTCATCGAAACAACAATCCCCCAATCAATTTCACGAAGTGACATCCATGTTTGTGGCCCCTTCTGCCTAGCCGCCTCGGGCTTCTCATCACCGACAGAAATAGCTTGCGATGTTTGCGTAATCAACTTGCTTGATGTTCGATCAGAGTTGGGTTTGCACGGTACAATGCCAGATATGGACGGAAACACTTTTGGATAATCGAATATGGAGAGGATATTTTATTTCAAACCTGTGACGTGGGAATCTCAGCTTGCACTTCTCTGTGAATCTTGAATACTACCACAGAGCAGTGCAATGCCAAGCAGCGCCATTGAACCCCAAATGAGATAAATGAGAGGATAATTGTATGGATAGGATGATGATCTGGAGGCCAAAATTCAGGAACAGCCTATTTGTCCAGCAGTGTGCTCGACACGTTTTAATTGAGACTGTGATGGGCCTCTCATTTAATCGCTGAATATCCCATGGTTTGGATTATACGACTTGCAACAATGACGTACATTCCTCTTTGTCTAGGATCAAACGAGCCGTGTAATTAAGTTCTTTTTCTGTGAAGTTCCACAACGAATTGGATTTCATTATTGCAGCGCAATTGTTTTTGTGACGTTTTATTGTCGTGGTTCCTCTCCGATTCCCTATTGGCGAAGCTCTATGTTGGCGGACACGAACCAGACAGGCGGGGTGCAAGCATGGTCTACACACCTAATGACAGCCACAGTCACGCGTAAATCAGCCAAATCAGATTGGAAGACCGAGAATAAACACAGGGCAGCCTGGCTGAGGATTACACAGGAGGTGGCCCTTTGAATTCTTACAGAGCTAGTGGTTTTGCTTTTGGTTATTTTGGGCGTAGCTTAAAGTGAACTTGTTGAACCAATATAGGAAAAGCAACAGAAATGACCTAACTTAAATGAAACACCGACATAAAATAGCGCCAGAATGTTCAGATTCCCTGGAATTGCTGCCTTCGCCTGAAACGAACGATGTGCAGTGCGGCTCTAGCTTGTTTTTTTTCTCTCACGTTGTTGAAACAAAGCAGCAGGCGCCATCGGGACCGCTGGACGAGCGTGGGCACGAGGCGGCCTGTAGGGCTCCCTGGAGAGCGTGGACAGGAGGCGGGCCTGAGGGGCTCCCTGGACGAGCGTGGACAGGAGGCGGGCCTGAGGGGCTCCCTGGACGAGCGTGGACAGGAGGCGGGCCTGAGGGGCTCCCTGGACGAGCGTGGACAGGAGGCGGGCCTGAGGGGCTCCCTGGACGAGCGTGGACAGGAGGCGGGCCTGTGGGGCTCCCTGGACGAGCGTGGACAGGAGGCGGCCTGTGGGTCTCCCTGGACGAGCGTGGACAGGAGGCGGGCCTGTGGGGCTCCCTGGACGAGCGTGGACAGGAGGCGGGCCTGAGGGGCTCCCTGGACGAGCGTGGACAGGAGGCGGGCCTGTGGGGCTCCCTGGACGAGCGTGGACACGAGGCGGCCTGGGGGGCTCCCTGGACGAGCTTGGACAGGAGGCGGCCTGAGGGGCTCCCTGGACGAGCGTGGACAGGAGGCGGCCTGTGGGGCTCCCTGGACGAGCGTGGACACGAGGCGGCCTGGGGGGCTCCCTGGACGAGCGTGGACAGGAGGCGGCCTGAGGGGCTCCCTGGACGAGCGTGGACAAGAGGCGGCCTGGGGGGGCTCCCTGGACGAGCGTGGACACGAGGCGGCCTGAGGGGCTCCCTGGACGAGCGTGGACACGAGGCGGCCTGTAGGGCTCCCTGGACGAGCGTGGACACGAGGCGGCCTGGGGGGCTCCCTGCTGCAGGTGCAGGATCGGGCAGCACATCGTGGCGGGATATTTGTGGATCACTCCGAACTGATCCTCCTTCGCTGACGTTGTAGGCATGCCTACAGGCATGTAGGCATGCATGCAGGCATGCAGGCATGCAACTTATCACGTCCAATTTTCGCGAACGTACACGAATTTCAGAGCTGCAGCCTTTTCGACAATTCGACACAGTGCATTCATCATATGGACATCTGCTCGGTCAGGGTTGGAATTTGCACTTTGTATTCCCGGATGTGGAGAGGAAAATTGTGGGGTAATTCAGTATGGAGAGACATTTTCAACAAACTGCGGCTTCCGAATCTCAGCTTGCAAACTCCAGGGAATCTTGAGCACTTTATTACAGAGGAGTCAGGTCATTGTCAAACATCATCATTCAGTGTCAAATGAGAGAAATGAGAATAATATTCTGGGTGCCAACACTCTAGAAACAGTCCATTTATACGACCCTTTGCTCGATGATTGGTAGATGAGCCTGACTGCCGAAATAGTGCTTACAGCTGTGCAGAAATTTAAATGCATTAATCAGTACGGAAGGAAAAAGTGCAAAGCTCACATCTTGTATGGAAAGATATGTGATGCAAGCTATTACAACTTGATAAAAACATGGGACAATATGTGATCTATAATCTGTCGGTAGTATTTTGAGACAATTTTGTTATTGAAATCTGAGAACTGATTTAATCAGCTCCAGGGAGGAGTTAACCTCGCGTCTGTCTGACGGTGTGGTGTTTTTCTTCATCAAGCAAACAATTATTATACACCTGAAGTTTAGAAGCACAGAGATTATAAAGCGAAGTAGACCTAGAACAGCGTCTTGTGACACTCCACTCAGAGCATCCTTTCATTCTAATTTACATCCATTTAACCCCTGGTTCCCTTCCTCTTTGCCATGCTTCAATCCAGCCTAGAACTTTCCATCAACCCCGTGCTGCTCCAGCTGATGTATTAAACACTTGTATAGGAACTTTATCAATAGCTTTGGTCAAGCTTCGGAAATTATCTCCCTGGTCATCCACGAAGGGTGCCTACCTTTCTCATTCTAACTTGCCAATTTGAATGAAACTGTCCTTACCTTGAAATAGTTTATCTTTTAGCATCTCCCACAATTGATATGCATCTAAACCTGACAATAACTCTTCCTACCGGGTTTCACCCAGGAAGCATCTGGACTTAGTATAATTCACTTCAGCAAAAATTCGGAACCAGTGTCCTCTTGTTTCCTACAATTCCAGCATATGAGGAAGAGCGTAGAATGCTGTGATCACTATCTCCTCAGATCTTTTCCATTCTGTACGAATTTGTCTTCATTTGTAGGTACTATATCTAGCATTTCGTTTCTCCTTGTGGGTTCTACCATGTGGAAACTACCATCTACCATACATCTACCATCTACCATACATGAACCATCTACCATGTGGAACAAGAATCTTCTTCAAAACAAGTCATAAATCTCCTTCCTGATTTGGTTAGAGTTCTGGTTTTATCCCTCAACCCTGCTATGTTAAAGGCCCGCACCAATAGTGTCCTACCTTACACTCTAGTGATATGTCTTTCGGCATCAGCCTATCAGTTTTTCATTATGATCTGGTGGTCGATGGTATTCACAATCCTTATGTTCCATTTCTAAGTATAATATTTAACCATGAAGATGCTGCTCATTCAATACAAACACTATCCTTTACAGCATAACATTTCATAGCTTGTATTTGCATTTGACGTCGTGGAACTTTCCACTTTACAGTGGCTATTCCTGTCTCGAGTCAGAAAGCAAACAGGTGAAGCAAACAAACACATACACGGTTGCCTCATATACAAAAATAAGTATCTCACCTCATATCCTTGTGTTCCTGTGATGAGTATGCGTGCCGTCACCCGTCAATTCAAATTCCTGCAATTTGTGTCCGAAAATGCTTTCATCAACCCTTGTGTCAGCTATGCATAATATCTGGCTTCTTAGACAACATATAATCATAAAGTCCCCTAATTTTGTTCCGAACACTTCTGGCATTTACATCGAAGTACGATAGCAATCGTGCTCCTTCCACAGGGCGTGATGACGCTTTGTATGTATGTGGCCGCCATTAATAATGGGACTTGGTGTAGCTTCGGGACGGATTCTCCCAGTGATGCATGGCGAGGGACAAATACAATTGGGACGATTTCTTCCTCAACACTCCTTCTTTATTTAACGATGCCAAGAGCAGGAGAAAGAATCTCTCAAAGGGAGGTACTTACGGAATTAGGTCACATCTATGCCTGCAATTTTATGATAATGGTCCATGACATGGTCATGAATATATGGCAAATGTATGTGGCGATTATATGGCAAATGTATGTGAGGAGAGATGTTACGCACGCCTCAGCTCAGGTTTGACATTGGTCAGCTAGAGCGAGGCTTTGAAATATCAGCAATGCCCTTCATAGCTCAGAGTTAATTTCAACAAAACTGAAAACCCCTCCTACTGTCCAAGGTGCTCCTTTCAAGCTGGCGTTACAGTGTCTTTCTTGTAAGTCCAAGTGCCCTTATATGACTCAGATTCGCCCTTAGCGGGTTCACTTGCCCTCAATAGTTAGGTTCTTTCAGACCATTCCGAATCAATATTCGGTGCGCACTGGTGTGCAGCTGGAAGCTTGCAACATGTGGTGTCTATGCCAGCAATGGAAAAGATAGCTTTAACATGATCGGTGAGAATGACTGTTACTCAACTATCTTCTTCTGGCTGAACAAGATGGTTCACTGCTGTACACTAGACGCATTACCCACGGCTTCTCCAAACCATTGGCAGGACTTGTCCGCTTCTCCTTAGGGCTTGTTCGCACCTAGCCCAGAGCCTTGTTTCCCCTTGCCAGGACCCAACCTGGACAGACCACCTTCACTTCCCCTGACAAATGTCTGACCCGAGCTCGCCAGGACCCGACCTAACCTTTTGGAATCGTACTTCAGCTAACATAAGATAGTGCCGGCGGCTGTCGTTGGGGGGGGGGGGGGGGCACAACGATGGTTGGGATCCCTGAGCTAGCATTAGCTTTTATTGATTCATTTGCCCGTGTTTGTACTTCTATTTCATCACTCGACTCATTGATTGTCTATGCATCTGTAAGCCTGTGATATTCACACATAGTCCTAAAAGACATGGGATGGAGACTGTACGAAGTACACGATGATGATGATGACAACCTGGCTGGTATCTCACGCATCCTTGCCAAGAGCTGACCAGGTCAGGACCTTGTCTCTCCTTGCCAGGACTTGACCTGATCTGGCCAAAGCCCAGCCTCTTTGTCAGGGCACCGATATGCTGTCAAGGGTTCACATTGTTTATGGCCAAACGTGTGGCCGATCTTGTCAATGATCGCTGCATGTAATATGCGATCTTGTAAAACACGCCATAATATAAATGGTCGTTTATGTGGAGATTGACTCCGGCAGCGCCGATCGCGGCGTCATTTCTAAACAACGTGCTCAGAAGTTCGCATCCTTCGTTATGGGCGCTCTATAACCAATGCAGTTGATGCGCCCAAAAACCCTTACAACCAACTAGAAGTTCCAATCCCTCATGCTTTTTGTGATTAGACCTTATTGCAGTGGCTTCACTCAACATGCACACCGCATGCAGCCGGGGAAGTGAGAACCGTCAAGCACCTAATTCGTGGGGTAGTGTATGTGTGTACATCTTCTCAGCAAGTGAAGGAAGCCTGCAGGCCTAAATGTGAACGATAGGAAGCATTAGGCGATCGGAGGGTAGATTGGCAGCTCCCTGTCTGCTGCCGTACAGAAAACGTCACGCATACAGCGGACCGGTTGGGCGCTTTACATCAAGGAACGCGGATCATACCGGGGAAGCTTGAAGTCGCCATGGGAAAGGAAAGCTGCACAGAGAGGAACACGCCTCCAGACGTTAGCTGTTACGCCTACATGCACTGCACAGCGCAGTAATAAAATACGCTTCTGAGAGGCCGGAGTACGCGACATATATGCGTGGAAATGACGAGGAAATGACGAGGAAATGACGAGGAAATGACGAGGAAATGACGATGAGGAGATGACGGATGACAGTCCTGTCTTCCTCCGTAATGGGTTTGTCTGTTCGACGCCCTTGCAAGACTGAACGAGTCACTGCGAAGGCAGCGGCCTTCACGGACGTCTCACGGTACTTGCACAGCAACGAGGCAATCAGGCTGAGGGGAAAAGCCGGGAATCGATCCAATTTCAAAAGTGTGCCCGCGGAGTCGACAATTGATGTCTGCTGGTGAAGGGTGTTCATTGAACTGGCACACAGCTTCTGGCATTCTTCATGCCGACACGACATGCAGCACACAGAGTCGGTCGGTGTTGTTTTCGCCGTTCACATGGGAGCAGGAGCATGGATGGCGCAAGCCGACTGGCTGCTCAGCTCCGAACTTGATCCAAATTCTCGGGGATAATTATTGTTGCAAACACCGAATGTCTGGAAATTGCCACGACGCAAGACTTCAGTGTTGGCTTCGCACACAAAAACATAATCTCCGACAAGTGACTGCTGGAGGCCACCTCGCCGCTAAGCAAGGTTTTGCAAGGTCGAAGTTTTTTTCATTCTTTTACGGATATTTCCTCCCGTCGAATCTTTCCTGTCCAAGACCCCCACTCGTCGTGCATTTGCATTTGCTACTACAGCGTGCGAACGCAGTGTCTGACATTGGCTTAGATCTTCTGACCTATGACTTTGGCATCTGTCCCGCCAAAACAGTCCTGCAATAACAGTCGCTTCGCCGACCGGCAGCCTTAGGATATAATTACTCAGAGCGGGAACAACAGGGCATTACATTAAGACCAGCCTTTGAAGCGGCGAGAAGGGCACAGTGGAGGCTCGTAACATTGGCTTATTCTGCGTTAGCCGAGCCACACTTGACTTGGCACACGCAGTTGAAGCGCTTCTGTCAGCTTACACTCGTACATGAGCCTGCAGAGGGAGAGAGGGAGCGGTAAGAGGATAAAGAGGGGAGGCAGAGGAAGGGAGGAAATGAAGGAGAGAGAGAGAGAGAGAGAGAGAGAGAGAGAGCGAGAGAAAGGGACAGACAAAATTAAGATATATACTGAAAGGGAGGCAGTGTTTTGCGGGGTGATAATGGGTTTGCATAGATGATAATTGCCGAGTGTATTGGTATTTGTATTTGTATTTGTATTTGTATTTGTATTTGTAGTTGTATTATGCGTTCGCATTTGCATTTGAATATGCATTTACTGCAAGCACATCGGCAAGCCGCCGTGACCATTCTCTTATCGTCGAAATGAGGGAGACAAAAGTGAACGGGGGTGGTATGGTACCTGGTAGGCGATGGGATGTGGAAAGGATGTAAGGCTAGGACGTGAGAACGGGCGAGGTAAGGACGATGCAGTTTGAGGCGTGTCAGCCAGTATCAGCGCCTCGCTCAACAACCTGCAGGCACAGGGATATTGCCACAAGGAACAAGGAAGTAATTAAGCACTATGGAATGGACGACGATGATGATGTGATGATGATAGTTAGCACTCGGGATTCGCTTCGTGATGAGTGATTCCTGCACCTCCTGCAGCACATTCGCTTCGTGATGAGTGATTTCTGGCCCTCCTGTAGCACAGATAGCATTGCATAAATGCTTATTTTGCATGCATCACATTACGGTTTGCCTTTTTGGAGCAGATTTTCATCCTAGGTCTATGACTGGACCTGAGTTTCTAAGTTTTTAGTCTGTGACTAGAAGCTTCCGTCGTCTTGCGATACAGTCATGTGCCTCTGCGTTGGGAGAACACAAAGTGGAAAGTCACACGTTAGTTCATGTGGTTGAACATTTTGAGAGGGCTTCTTGCAATGTACTTTCGTAATTTATGGCTATGCTAATTCACGATACAAATAACTGTCAGAGAAAACTTGTCTGACCTGCTTTCCTGCGGGTGCTGCGATGCTTCATTCATGCACTGTCACAACTCCCTCAGTCCAAGCTGATCGCTCATAGGCCAGCGTACAAAACAGCGGTGGATATTTGTACTGGTATCCCACAACCAGAGGCGAATTGGCCGACAGGACATGTCTTCTCACCCAGCCGCTGAGAGGCGAATTGGCCGACAGGACATGTCTTCTTACCCAGCCGCTGAGAGGCGAATTGGCCGACAGGACATGTCTTCTTACCCAGCCGCTGAGAGGCGAATTGGCCGACAGGACATGTCTTCTTACCCAGCCGCTGAGAGGCGAATTGGCCGACAGGACATGTCTTCTTACCCAGCCGCTGAGAGGCGAATTGGCCGACAGGACATGTCTTCTTACCCAGCCGCTGAGTGTGATACCAATCACTGTAATCAGCGCAATATTGAATTGATCGATTACTGTAATGTATCCTCTATCGCAGCATAATGGCGATTGGCATGGCATTGCTGGACAATTGCACCTTACCCAGCACCGAACCCGGCAGACCGCACCCTCTCCGCATTGGACACTTGAGTACACTTAACTACCTCACTGTCCTCAGAGTTACTTCAGTGTGGTACGATGATCTGGGTACACTTGTGACTATGTGGCTATGTGGTGCCTTCAGTGTGGTATGGTGATCTGGGTACACTTGTGGCTATGCGGCTATGTGGTGCCTTCAGTGTGGTATGGTGATCTGGGTACACTTGTGGCTATGTGGTGCTTTCAGTGTGGTATGGTGATCTGGATTCACTTGTGGCTATGTGGTGCCTTCAGTGTGGTATGGTGATCTGGGTACACTTGTGGCTATGTGGTGCCTTCAGTGTGGTATGGTGATCTGGGTACACTTGTGGCTATGTGGTGCCTTCAGTGTGGTATGGTGATCTGGGTACACTTGTGGCTATGTGGCTATGTGGTGCCTTCAGTGTGGTATGATGATCTGGGTACACTTGTGGCTATGTGGCTATGTGGCTATGTGGTGCCTTCAGTGTGGTATGGTGATCTGGGTACACTTGTGGCTATGTGGCTATGTGGTGCCTTCAGTGTGGTATGGTGATCTGGGTACACTTGTGGCTATGTGGTGCCTTCAGTGTGGTATGGTGATCTGAGTACACTTGTGGCTATGTGGTGCCTTCAGTGTGGTATGGTGATCTGGGTACACTTGTGGCTATGTGGCTATGTGGTGCCTTCAGTGTGGTATGATGATCTGGGTACACTTGTGGCTATGTGGTGCTTTCAGTGTGGTATGGTGATCTGGGTTCACTTGTGGCTATGTGGTGCCTTCAGTGTGGTATGGTGATCTGGGTACACTTGTGGCTATGTGGTGCCTTCAGTGTGGTATGGTGATCTGGGTACACTTGTGGCTATGTGGTGCCTTCAGTGTGGTATGGTGATCTGGGTACACTTGTGGCTATGTGGTGCCTTCAGTGTGGTATGGTGATCTGGGTACACTTGTGGCTATGTGGTGCCTTCAGTGTGGTATGATGATCTGGGTACACGTGTGGCTATGTGGCTATGTGGTGCCTTCAGTGTGGTATGGCGATCTGGATACAATTATAGGCATGTGGCGCCTTCATTGTGATGCGACATAACATTTATCTTCACGTGGGTCCCCGCCTATAAGATCTAGGTTTCACAGACTGCCGAAATTAAGTGCAGCAGAAACGTCCAACGGAAACTTGAGTGTACCGATTGCATGAAGCTTTTTAAGACCTATTTCGGCTCCCCGGCAAATCGGGACTTCTTCAGAGACAGGC
Organism: Ashinkailepas kermadecensis; assembly: GCA_034440615.1. Taxonomy (NCBI): domain Eukaryota; kingdom Metazoa; phylum Arthropoda; class Thecostraca; family Neolepadidae; genus Ashinkailepas; species Ashinkailepas kermadecensis. Next base: position 90,762 of record JAOTOM010002529.1, read on the forward strand.
TGGTGCCAAGGAAACTGGAGTGGGCGCTTTTCGCCCACTCCCACCGACCCTTTTCGCCCACTCCCACCGACCCCTTCCGTCCAGGAACAACCTGAACTCCAGAAATACCGCTACAGAATACCTTGACGACAGATATTTACTTGTCGTGGTGCTGCCAAATTGCTGCCAGATGCTTCAGATTAGTTGGATGTTTGACATGACGAGGTTGAATTATAAGCCGAGTTATGTATATCGGAGACTAGAGCGAACGAAAACCAGAGGTGGACATCGATATTTTCATGGTGGGAGGGGGGGGGGGGGGGCACTCGTCTGAAGACGCGCCATTACCTCTGAGGGGAGCCACTGCGAAAATCTATGGAGGGCTTCGCGGGAGAATTCGTTGAGCGAGGAGGGGGGGGGTGCGCACTCGAACATATTGACCATTCCGTCTCAGGGTGCGCCGTTTTCTCTGAGAGTTCAGCCTTCGGCTGAATAAAAATATGTCGAGTGAGGTATGGGGTGCACTCGAGCCTTCCTGCAGGGGCCGGAGGGGCCCGACCAGACTACGCCAGAGGCAGGGGCCGGAGCCTTTCCGGCCGGAGGGGCGCAACCTTTCCATGCGGGGGGGGCATTCCTCCAGGGTATGGATGTGCCAGCCCCTCCCCTGTATCGGCCCCTGACAAAAGCAAACCTACCAGCAATTCTACATCTCCGCGTGATGATCCTCACGCAAGCATCGCACGCAAACCAGCTCGGGGCTCAGAGCGGACCAATCAGGAGGCGTGCTGTCGGCCGGCGAGCGCTCGGCGTCGAAAGGGGGAGGGGGGGCGTCTAGTGGTTTGCCGGACCACAGAGCTGTGTCGAAGCCGACGATGGATGTTATCCGCCGCACCGGCGTATCGCCTGCAGCAGGCTGTTATTGCGACGCGAGCGCCACCTGCATGGTCGGCGTGAACGGGTGGGGTCGGCGCGGCGCGGCGCTACCTGCCGTCGGCCTCGACGACGCCCGCGGCGGTGCCTGCCGTCGGCCTCGACGACGCCCGAGGCGGTACCTGCCGTCGGCCTCGACGACGCCCGAGGCGGTACCTGCCGTCGGCCTCGACGACGCCCGAGGCGGTACCTGCCGTCGGCCTCGACGACGCCCGCGGCGGTACCTGCCGTCGGCCTCGACGACGCCCGGGGCTGTACCTGCCGTCGGCCTCGACGACGCCCGCGGCGGTACCTGCCGTCGGCCTCGACGACGCCCGAGGCGGTACCTGCCGTCGGCCTCGACGACGCCCGAGGCGGTACCTGCCGTCGGCCTCGACGACGCCCGAGGCGGAGTGAGCACACCGTGTGGTGACCGTCGGCGGCGGCGGAGGCTCCAGATACAAGGTGCTGTCGAGCTAATGTCATAGTATAGTAGCGTCATAGCATTAACATTATGCCAGAGTATCATCACTAGTCAGAGGTACCCAATGTCCACCGAAGTAAAACACGGCGGTGTTGAAGACTGTTTTATCGGTGATATTGCCACGGGATAGAGGGAAAAAAAGATAAAAGAACAGCCACGTGGTCACTTTCTCATTCAATCAGTAGAGGTTTTCAAACCTGTTCACATACCAGCTAGTTATAGTATTTCACAGCCAGGGAATAAGCACATTCCAGCGGTCGACCTGATGTCAGAATATACAATCCATGCATCTAGTAGCATATCGACCAAAGATAAAAACTAATGCTGATTAAATATACAATTTTGTGAGATTTTCCAATTGACACTGAAACATGGGTGGCCCAAAGTTGAGTCAAAGTAAACGCAGGACGGAGCGTGACTTCCCTCCGAACAAAATGATCTGTAGAAGAGCAATAGGCACCTGGGTGGGGGGTGCGGGGTGCACCCCGCCAGAACGGAAGGGCGTCATCAGGGGTGAAGGATGCATGATTCCGGTTCCGTCCCCAAAATAATCCTGGCTGGGTTACTGATCGGCAGTCCTGATTGTAGATAGGTATGAAATTAAATGGGGGTATGGGGGTAGGTAAGGAAAACGTTGATGGTGGAAAAAAAAAAAAAAAAGGGGGGCACCCAGCCAGCTGCAGCACCCTTAGCTGCGTGGAATGTTAGCAGGGTGGTTGTGGTATGGACGGACTCGGGGGGGGGGGGGGGACCGCGCCAGCTGCAGCAACGTTAGCCGCGGGGAATGTTAGCAGGGTGGTTGTGGTATGGACGGACTCGGGGGGGGGGGGAGGGACCGCGCCAGCTACAGCAACGTTAGCCGCGGGTGAATGTTAGCAGGAGCTACAGCAATTGCCGATGCTGTGAACCTGAGGTCAAGCAACGCCGATATTTTTCGTTCACCAGAAATCTGAGGCATTTTGTTGTTCCATGATCAATGAATGTCGTAGGTGATTAAAATCTAGCACCCTTTTAAGTGGAAAGTCGTACGGTATCGGAAATTGCCTAGCACCCCTGGTCTTGCACGAACAAAAATCATCTTGTATGCCAGAGGTATGGGGTTCGATTCTCCGCGGCGTCCGCCCTTCCTGCCAGGAGAGAAGCAGGCCGCGCCATATGGCCTCAGCTGCTGAGTGCGTCGTAGTCACAACCACTACCACCACAAACAAAAATCAACCCACAGCCATCTTGCCCCCGAATCGAGAACACTTGGCGTCACTTTGCCACCTGACGCCACAATTCCCAGCTGGCCATTCGCCGATAAAAACAAATGTGTCGCCTGAGTGACAACACATTGTCGTCAACGCCAGCTACTACGCTGCCGACAAAATAGATGTCTGTTGTGAACCGAGGAGATCAACAATTGCGAAAATGTTTCTCGCGGCAGCCGTCCGGAAGGTCCTAGTGGCCCAGCAGAGCGCTCGATTTTTCACTTGCCTTCAGTGCTGATATTTTCGATGGTGACATGAAGTGAAAGAAAAAATCGCTGCGTTAGGCGTCAGACGCAATGTTAATGCGGACATCGGGGATCTCCAGTTTAAGTCGCAATTCATAGTTCATTTTTTAAAGTGCCTTGTAAAAACCGAAGTAGGTACGTGACGCATGAAAGTTGCACATAAATTGAAAGCACATTCGATTTGGAATCAAAAGATGCCACTGGATGCCCTCAGTATGCACACTAGGACGTGTGTCCTTGTATGTTCTTCCGTTGATCACTGACAGAAGCGGCGCAAGTCTGTCGCTGAAAATGTGTCGAAAAAATTAAATTTCAGCGCGAGGTCATTTGCGCACACCATCTCACTGGCGAAGCCCCTCTTCGGGTGCGCAGATTGCCGGCCAAAGCCTATGCTGATGACGCGCCACTACCGACCATTTCCCGTTGGTTTCGCCGCTTCGGCACTGTCGGCAACAATCACCTTGGACAGTCCTCACCCAGGGGCTCGTGGAGCGCACGCGCTCCGCGAGTAGAGCGTCAGGCTGAGGGAATGGCTTTGAAAGACAGGAGTCCCACGCTGCAAGAAATCGCTGATCGGCTGGGCATCAGGAACGCGACAGTGAGAAGGGTGCCCGATGAGTTGGTGCACACCAAAGTCTACTGCTGCAAAGTCAGGCTGGGGTGCTCAACACGTACACCGAATCTGGCTAACCGAGGACACACATCACTCCAGTGTGGCCAGCCCGAAACGCATGAACATCTCTCAACACAGTTTGCGGTATATTCTGAGGAGAGGCGGTGACTGCGGGGCGGCCCTCTCCCCAACACGAAGTGTGTCCTGGAGGACGAAGCTACCAAAATGCTCAACTGCCTGCGGCGGCGGGTGGTCACGTCGACCCTCCGAATGGTACGACCACAGCAACTGACGACCCGGCAGGGCTGCCACCGTGACGTGAAGACGAACAAGAGGAGGGTTGATGCAGCTCACTCTGAGATTTCTTTGCGATCGCGAAAAAGCTGCTCGTGTTGGTGCCCCCCCCCCCCCTTCCCCCGTGGGGCGTCCTGCGCAGACCTGATTGGATGTCAAATGTGATGATCAATGCCAAATGCAATGTCAGTTGATGTACCGTGACATGGCATTGCATTGCATTGTGTTACCTTACATTGCGTTGCATTACGCTGAGGAATACGGTGAGGCATTCGTTGTCAAATCGCGAACTGCCGATAATTAACCTCACGCATTGCCGTCAGGTAGTCGATGTTGAAGGTGATGTTGAAGTTGATGCTGATAGTCAATTTTGAAGGTGTTATGGTGATCGACAATTCAGCTGAGTTGATTACAGAGGCTCTGACCAATGCAAGGTCGTTCGAGAATTCGTTTCAGGAATGATGATTCCTTTCAGATCCTGTTGGGCTTCTGGTGCGTTTGAGCCTGGCGGATGATAATGGCTCCGATGATTTGAAGTCGCTTCCTGTCGTTTTCGTACGCCATTATGCTGGTATTGTTCACGAAGTCATGTCTTCTTCCGATGTTCGAAATCGTTACATGAACATGACTATTTTTAAGCTTCATTGGTCTTTTTAAGGGCGTTTGTTTCTATTTACTTTGCATTACCAAGTGACCAGATGTTCCTATTCCTATTATGTTGATTACCAGATGATCATAATCGTGATTCTGTCTTGCGCGTTTTTGTGGAGAGACGCTACGGATAATTACATGTTGCAAACCTTTTCATCCTTTCCGTAAGCAGTGTTAATTCGATCATTGTAGACAAGGAATGAAAAACAGGAAGGTGAAGAAAATAAATCAGACCATGCTTCCAATGTTAACATATAATCGTCAGTATGAATAAATTAAGACCACTAAGAGCACGAATGAGCCAGAGCTGCAAAGCCAAAGGTTATCGAAAGCTAATCCCCTACCACCGGCGAGCTTTTCTTTTTACCCGCGGTGTTGCACGCATCCGGGTTGCAGAAATTTTGATCAGAAGTATGCCGCTGCTCTTAGATCGTTGGAATTTGGGAACGCTGCAATGATGTGTCGAGGCAGAAGTGTAGCAGAAGTGTGGGGAGAAGTGTGGGCAGAAGTGTGGGGAGGCAATAGCGTGCGTTTAGAGCTTTCCTGTATTCAACACTACCGCACTACAGAAACCGTAACTGCACCTTATCTCCAGCCCCAATATGAATCTGACTGAACACAAGGGCGAATACAAAGGTGCACTGAGGGCATGTGCCCTCCATGGAAAGCGGCGCCCCTCTGGTCGGGAAACGGCACCCCTCCGGGAGGGGTCAAGGGCACCCCTTCATATTTGTTTTCAGCCAGAAGTGCCCCTCGAAGAGGAATAGCTGCCCCTTTGAAAGGAAATAGCTTCCTCCTGAGACAAAAAGGTGCGCAGTGTGCTCGAGTACCCCCCCCCCACTCCTTCTCAACAGATTTTCAGGCAAGGTACTTTTCTTGAAATACTTTCGCAGTGACACCCCTCCGAAGATGTGGCACCATTCCAGACAAGCGCTCCCTCCATGACAATTCCTAGACCCGCCTTTGACTGCATGCGATCTATTCATCTACTTGCTATACTTGTAGTACTTCTTTGCATCTTCTTGTGAGTCCCTGTAACTTACGTTTCAATCGTCTCATGCCTGGTGGGAGGGACTATGGTTGGCACGCCCAGGCTAACACAGCAGTGTCATGAGGTGTCGTTCCAATCGTCTCATGCCCGCTGGGAGGGACTACCCGGTCAGCAATACCTGGTGGGAGGGACTACCCGGTCGGCACGTCCAGTCTATTACAACAGTGTCAGGAGGTATCGTTCTAATCGTCTCATGTCTGGTGGGAGGGACAACCCGGTCAGCAATATCTGGTGGGAGGGACTACCCGGTCGGCACGTCCAGTCTATTACAACAGTGTCAGGAGGTATCGTTCTAATCGTCTCATGTCTGGTGGGAGGGACAACCCGGTCAGCACGTCCAGGCTGACACAGCAATGGCATGATGTACTCTGGGAGCGGCACGGTTTGAGTGTGTGTAGATGAATGTGAGCTGTGTAATGCACCAGGAATAACAGACACTTAACCGCGAACAAAAACGGTAAATAAGTGCATGTGACCTGACCCGGAAGATGGATGTGCTACTTGCTAACCAAACGAATGCAGCTGAATGCTCAGTCTCCTACAAAGGCACAACAAACAGAGCGATAAATTGGAAGACGTTTCGCCCGAATTATCCCAGATACCTTAACTGGGGTGGTACGGGGTTATATTGAAATTCATCCTTTGTCACGTTTCACCACGAATTATATCAGATACCCAAACTGAGATGTTCCGTAGGTAAAGAGAAATTCAACCTGTACCATATGAATCGGTGATTATTGTTGCTTTTCATATATCTGTAACCCCACACAACTTCATTCAAATTAACAACGGTGAAAATGTATGTGTGGTGTTAGGGATATTCAAGACACACGACCAACTCAAATCAGCTCGGAATAGACCATTATCCCACAAAGACAGCATAAACAACATCGAATCACCCCAAAATGAAGTCATTGCATAAATTTACACTTTTAAATCTGAATGGATCTACATGGTTTATGACTTGGACTGCGAAGCAGTGGATATGTGAGCAAGGTTTTGCAAACGCAGAATGGAGACCCAAACACACACACACGATGCACCATGCCAAGCCTGCGGGCACCCAACTACTTTGTATTGACGCTCACCGGCGCGTGTGGCGCGCCGGGATGTTGGCGCGGTTTGTTGGCGGGGTTTGTTGGCGCGAACATAACGATGTCACTGCTGCTCGCTGCCGGCAGCGCGTGCCATTCGCGATTGGCTGTGACGTACGCGTGTCTGGCGCGCCCGCATTGAGAGGCGGGCTCGACGCTGCGATGGTATGGGAGAGTTGTGAGTTTGTGAACGCTGAGATGTCAGTGGTATGGGAGAGTTGTGAGTTTGTCAACGCCGCGATGGCAGTGGTATGGGATAGTTGTGAGCTTGTGAGTGCTGCGATGTCAGTGACCGCCGGCGGATCGGCAACCAGTAAGGGCCTTGATCCTTACCCACGATGGTCGTAAAATCGTCAAGCGCTCCTAGCTCGTCGCACGTGCTCGTCGAAGCTTGCCGAGCGTGCAGCGGTTGTGGAAGAGTTTGGCAGATGCTGTATCTGCGTGACACTTGAGCGGGCACTGTGGGCGGAGGTCTGCTTTTAGTCACTTGTAAACTATGTTGTTATGTTGTGAAGTAGGGTCCTGGCAGCTGATCCTATGTCAGTAGATGAGTTTACCGCAGATATTTTTTTTTTATCTCTCTCTCTCTCTCTCTCTCTCGCAATCAGGTATGCACGCACACTCAGCGATATGCGTGAACACGATGCACATTTTGAAGACTTGAAGGTTGTGGTGCGGCCCGGAATGTTTCCATTTTGGGGGTGCGAAAGTAGCATATTCGAACTCGCACACATTCGCTACGTCGAAACACGCCTGACAATCGAGAATCCCAGAATGAAATGTCAAAAGGGGTCGCCTTAGAGGCCCAGCCACCAGCACATTGTACACACAAGACAGGATTCATCGCTTAATTTATATCATTTGCCAAAAGGAAAACATCCTTTTTGTGTAGTGATTGATTGATGCGTGTGTTGGCAGTGCGTTAAGCGTGTCTCTTCTTTATTTTCAGATCGCAGAAGCGTGGGATCTACTGTCGCCTGGAAACTGTCGGCGGAATCGGACTGGTCGATCACGTCAGTCACCACGTCAGTCATCACGTCAGTCACCGTGATGTCAGACTGCCAACCGCAACGTGCCATTGTCGTTACCGCTTCCTGAAGCGAGCACACCGTCACCTCTCGTTTGAATTGCGACCCTGTGTGGCGCCGGTGACACTGACCTACCACCTGAGTTTGACCCAGACTGAACCAGTGTGATCTTTATTTACCCTGTCACGAAAGGTACGAGTCACCCCTGCATGGTTTCACAGCGGCCTGGTTAGAACACCACCTGCCGGTGAAGTTGAGGTAGACGTAGCGGACTCTGATGCCGCCCCAGCTACAGCTGGTTATCAAGTCTGTGGTCATGCCTGGCGAAGCTGCATCAGCGCAGGCGTCGTATTAGGCTAGGCACTAGGCTAGGCACTAGGCTAGGCACTAGGCTAGGCACTAGGCTAGGCACTAGGCTAGGCACTAGGCTAGGCACTAGGCTAGGCACTAGGCTAGGCACTAGGCTAGGCACTAGGCTAGGCACTAGGCTAGGCACTAGGCTAGGCACTAGGCTAGGCACTAGGCTAGGCACTGGGGCACTAGGCTGGGCACTACTGGGCCAGGCACTAGGCTAGGCACTAGGCCAGGCACTACTGGGCCAGGCACTACTGGGCCAGGCACTACTGGGCCAGACACTACTGGGCAGACACTAGGCTAGGCACTAGGCTGGCACTAGGCTAGGCACTAGGCTAGGCACTAGGCTAGGCACTACTGGGCCAGACACTACTGGGCCAGACACTACTGGGCCAGACACTACTGGGCCAGACACTACTGGGCCAGACACTACTGGGCCAGACACTACTGGGCCAGACACTACTGGGCCAGACACTACTGGGCCAGACACTACTGGGCCAGGCACTACTGGGCCAGGCACTACTGGGCCAGGCACTACTGGGCCAGGCACTACTGGGCCAGGCACTACTGGGCCAGGCACTACTGGGCCAGGCACTACTGGGCCAGGCACTACTGGGCCAGGCACTACTGGGCCAGGCACTACTGGGCCAGGCACTACTGGGCCAGGCACTACTGGGCCAGGCACTACTGGGCCAGGCACTACTGGGCCAGGCACTACTGGGCCGGGCACCACTGGGCCAGGCACTACTGGGCCAGGCACTACTGGGTCAGGCACTACTGGGTCAGGCACTACCGGGCCAGGCACTACCGGGTCAGGCACTACCGGGTCAGGCACTACCGGGTTCGGCACTACTGGGTCAGGCACTACTGGGTCAGGCACTACTGGGCCAGACACTACTGGGTCAGGCACTACTTGGCCAGCCACTACTGGGCCAGGCACTACTGGGCCAGGCACTATTGGGTCAGGCACTACTGAGCTAGGTATCGTGGTACCCGGTCAGCCGGCGGCGGCGCCCAACTGAACTTATCTGTGAGTTTGTGACTCGTCTGTTTGTCTGGAAAACGCGGACTCGTGCGCTCTGATCAGTCTACGCCTTCACTCGTCACCAGGGTCTGCGGCGCTCGGACGTGCTCGAGGCGTCGACACTGGCGGCTCGCCTGTGGATGCTGAACGTGTTGCTGTTGACGGCGAAGAGAAGGAAAGAGAAGAAAGTAGAGCGGGTGGTGGTGAAGACTGCGGTGTCTTCGAGGCGGTGTCGGTGCTTCGACAGGGTGGTGTCGTATTCGGGCAGGACAGCTGCGGGGCTTGAAGAAATTGTCAGGACCGTGAGAAAGACAGTGTCAGTGTTCGGCGGAGGAAGGCGCGGAGCCGCGATCAGGACAGCTGCTGGAGGTGTGAGAAGGATTGCACCGTCCATTATTGCGTGCCATTCTTCAGTGCAGAAGGATTGGCTGCGGAGCAACGTCACCCTATTGGTCACAGATCCCGACGAGACTCATCCAGCATGTCTGACGGCGTCTTCAATGTCTCCGCCACGAGCGAAAGCGACAGCTACGACGAGCTCTTCAACACTACTGCGGACAACACCACGTGGTCATCGTCGGGTCCCAGTTCACTGCGCGAAGTCATCCCGATGACCATCCTCTACACGATCATCTTCCTGCTCGGCACGGTGGGCAACATGGTGACGTGCGTTGTCATCGTCAAAAACAGCTACATGCACACGGCTACCAACTACTACCTCTTCAGCATGTCCGTGTCGGACCTGCTGCTGCTGATCACGGGCCTGCCGCTCGAGCTGCATTCGTTCTGGGCGCCCGGCCCGCCGTACGTGTTCGGCGAGACGTTCTGCGTGCTGCGCGGCCAGTGCGCCGAGACCTCCACCAACGCGTCCATCCTGACGATCGTCTTCTTCACCGTGGAGCGCTACATGGCCATCTGCCACCCGCTGCGCCAGCAGGCCATGTCGAGCCTGCCGCGCACCCTGCGCAACGTGGCGCTCGTGTGGACGGCGGCGCTCGTGTGCGCCAGCTTCCCGGCCTCCCAGTTCGGCATCAGGTACGACTTCGACGAGCGCGGCGAGCCGCTGCCTGAGACGGCCGAGTGCACCGTGGTGCGCAACCTATTCCCGTGCGTGTTCGAGGTGGCCACGTTCCTGTTCTTCGTGGTGCCGATGCTGCTCATCACGGTGCTGTACGTGCGGATCGGCCTGCGCCTGCGCTGCACGACCACCAACAGGGGCCTGCCGCGCGAGAGCGTGCACGGCGGCCGCTCGGGCGGAGCCATCTCGGCGCGACGGGCTGTCATCAAGATGCTCGGTAAGTGAGCCGACGACGGCGGCATCGGCATGATCGGTCAGTGTGTTGATGGTGGCATCGGCATGATCGGTCAGTGTGTTGATGGTGGCATCGGCGTGATCGGTCAGTGTGTCGACGACGGCGGCAGCAGCATGATCGGAAAGTGAGTCGACGGCGGAGGCGTCAGCATGGTCGGTAAGTGATTCGACGACGGCGGCATCGGCATGATCGGAAAGTGAGTTGACGGCGGCGGCAGCAGCATGGTCGGTAAGTGAGTCGACGGCAGCGGCATCGGCATGGTCGGTAAGTGAGTCGACGGCAGCGGCATCGGCATGATCGGTAAGTGAGTCGACAGCGGCACCAGTACGATCGGTATGTGAGCCGTTTCTTTATGGACCAGGGCCCTACTGCTAAACAGAGCTTCTTGCCCAAACCCTGTCCTCACCACCAGATCCATGGATATCAGCCTAACCGCATAATTTTGTCAGAGAGTTAAAGGTGCCGTTAAGGCACAGACACAGTCGCCCCGGTGCCCCATCTCTGGCCTTTTCGGGCCAGTCGCCAACTGACCCTTGTTTTTGTGTTGTTAAAATAGGCACTTCACCCTCCTCAGTCCATTTCGTGCCGTGAAAATGAACGCGTTATGGTGGATGCTTCAGTTTACAAATCTTGGAACTGGTTTGCTTTGCGGAGAAAATTGAAAAGTAGTTTGATGGGAAATGGGTGATCGTCCCCCAACAATGACGGCAAAGAAAAAGGAATATTGTGTGCGGCGCACTTCGGCCGTAGTTGGTCAGCTTGTTGACGGCCATGCTATCGCTGACAATTAATCGCTGACAATTAATATATATATATATATATATATATATATATATATATATATATATACATATATATATATATATATATATATATATATATATATATATATATATATATATATATATATATATATATATATATATATATATATATATATATATATATATATATATATATATATATATATATATATATATATATATATATATATATATCAATATATATATATATATATATATATATATATATATATATATATATATATATATATATATATATATATCGAGGTGTGAGAAAAGCATGTCCTATGCGAAGACGCGATAGGACTTTTTCTTCGTGTCGGTTGGTTTGTAAAGATGAAATCCATGGTTCAACGTCAGGCTTGATGTGTCGTAATTGTGTACGGTTTGTGTTTTGAGTTCATTGTTTGTTCCAAAATGTCCGAATGCTTTGTCGGATTGATAATTTGATAGTTTCAAAATGGTATTTGAATTTATGTGATGTCTGGTTGCTATGTTGACTCTTACAGGAAACGGACATGAAAAGAGCCTTGGCACCAATCCGATTGAGTGTTTTAGGTGTTGCATAGATGGAAATATGGCAATGATGCGAAAAAGAAGGTGAAGAAAGGGATTGTGAAGCAGATTTGGAGTCCGAACAAATAACGACATTTCGTATGGGGCGACAAACTTAGCAATTGCGTATGTAACGAAGGGCAATGAGGTTGGCGTGTATTCGGTGATGGACATGGGGTTCCATCGGGCAAACGCTATTTTTGTGTTCCAGATACAATGGAATTTCCTGTTGGGTTAGCATCTGTGGAGCCGTCGGTAAAAACAAAAGGAACATGCTAACAAGAACGAAACTGTTGACATTTTTTTGCTTGGCATATTCTGTGCAAAACAGGGATTTTGGAGTGGTGTTCAGGGAGACGAGTAGTCTAGGGGTAAGTTGCCCGTCTCACAATCGAAAGATTGTGGGTTCAACGAGTCTCACCTGTCGCTACTCTTCGGTCGCGACTTTTGGTCTCGCTACTCTTCGGTCGCGACCTTTCGCTACTCTTCGGTCACCATTTGCTCACCACCTGTCGCTACTCTTCGCTCGCGACCAATCGGCGTGAGAGATTGGCGAAGCTACGTGACTCAACGGTCGACGTGTCGTAAAACACGTCCACCACGGAGTGGTGTTCAGATAAACAACATTCTGTTCGGGCATCTGCCACGGTGGTGTACTTGGTAGAGGAAGACCAGTGATGAGTGGAATAATGTATTAGGGTTGAGTAGAAAATGTTCCGACTCGTGAAGTTACGGTAAGACCGATTCGTTTTTCAGCTAGATCTAAATAATCATGGAGTAAATTTGGATTGACTTACATGGATTCGGGTGTGGGGTGGTTTTCTTGAAGTTTAATTTTGCGGCATACCTAATTGTTTGTTGCATTTGTCGGAGAGCTAATGGTGGAATCCCTGACTTAAAAAAAAAAAAATGGTGGGAGAGATGTCTATGTTCTTGAGTAGGTCACGTGCCACCACGCGACGGGAGAAGAAGAAGGGGAACCTTGGGTTCTTCTACGACGCATTCAACCGCTAGGTCATATAGCGTCGCTAACCTCTCACGTCGATTGGTCGCGGGTGGACTCGGCAACGCCGTCGGTTGTGGGATTCGAACTCACAATCTTGCGATCAAGAGTCCGACGCTCTACCAACTGAGCCACCGCGGCCCAGTTAAATTGGAATACATTGGAAGTGTGAACCTTGTTTTCGAAGCTTCCGAAGCATTACTCGAAAACACTATTTACCTGTGACTATTCTCGTATTCGGTTCGTCATTCCAGTCAAGGTGAAATACCTGGAAATATGTGGTAAACTGCTGACGGAAACCATTTTCAAAGCTACAGGAAGTTGGAAGAAAGTCACAGTTGGCGCCATTGAAAAGGCAATAAGTGACACCAAAGCTAAGCCAAATTATTTTCACCGTTGTTGATGTTTCAAGAACCAAAACCACACAAATTTCAATTGATTTGGAAATATTTGGAACATTTCCTCCTCGAAAAAAATCGCCTCGAATTTAGTGACTCCAATCACACTAGAAACGTAATCGGCTTGCACCATTGCAATTGTGTAGGTTTTATTCACAATGGTCAGTATGTTAACGCCCAGAACGCTTCCAATTCACATGCCTTATCTCAGGTACTTCATTTCAGACATCTCAAGCCTCAATAAATATCCATGTGATCTGAAATTACATTTAGATAACAGGATTTATCATCGCATTCGTTCCGGTTAAAGCAAATAACTACAAGGTTATGGACCAATTCATATAATTTGGACCTTCTTTTCGAGTAGCGATGTAACCAGAAGTATCTCATTTGTGTATAGACCCATATTTAACTTTTTACTGTACCTTGTGTGGTTTGCTTATGAACAATTCGTCAATACACATCCTAAAGCCGCCCTGCACCTGTCGGCCCATGTGACATGTGGACATGCACCTGTCGGCCCATGTGGTATTCGGAGGTGTGTGTCCACAACGGGTATGCCCCCAGAGCTCTGTCGTGTGTGTGTGTGTGTGTGTGTGTGTGTGTGTGTGTGTGTGTGTGTGTGTGTGTGTTGCATGCAGGTGTGTCGTGACGCCCAGGTGCTGTGTATCAGCAGTGACAGTGGCCCTGTACCTGTCGGCATATGTTTCGGGAGTGACACCCTGCTGTGTGTACTGAGTGACACCTGCTGTGTATGCTGAGTGACACCTGCTGTGTGTACTGAGTGACACCCTGCTGTGTATGCTGAGTGACACCCTGCTGTGTGTACTGAGTGACACCTGCTGTGATGCTGAGTGACACCCTGCTGTGTGTACTGAGTGACACCCTGCTGTGTATGCTGAGTGACACCTGCTGTGTGTACTGAGTGACACCTGCTGTGTATGCTGAGTGACACCTGCTGTGTCATGCTGAGTGACACCCTGCTGTGTATGCTGAGTGACACCTGCTGTGCATGCTGAGTGACACCTGCTGTGCGTGCTGAGTGACACCCTGCTGTGTATGCTGAGTGACACCTGCTGTGTGCACTGAGTGACACCTGCTGTGTGTACTGAGTGACACCTGCTGTGTGTGCTGAGTGACACCTGCTGTGTGTACTGAGTGACACCTGCTGTGTGTACTGAGTGACACCTGCTGTGTGTGCTGAGTGACACCTGCTGTGTGTACTGAGTGACACCTGCTGTGTGTACTGAGTGACACCCTGCTGTGTATGCTGAGTGACACCCTGCTGTGCATGCTGAGTGACACCTGCTGTGTGTACTGAGTGACACCTGCTGTGTATGCTGAGTGACACCCTGCTGTGTATGCTGAGTGACACCTGCTGTGTATGCTGAGTGACACCCTGCTGTGCATGCTGAGTGACACCTGCTGTGTGTGCTGAGTGACACCCTGCTGTGTATGCTGAGTGACACCTGCTGTGTGTACTGAGTGACACCTGCTGTGTATGCTGAGTGACACCCTGCTGTGTATGCTGAGTGACACCTGCTGGGTGTACTGAGTGACATGCTGCTGCTGAGTGACACCTGCTGTGTGTACTGAGTGACACCTGCTGTGTGCTGAGTGACACCCTGCTGTGTATGCTGAGTGACACCTGCTGTGTGTGTTGAGTGACACCCTGCTGTGTGTACTGAGTGACACCTGCTGTGTGTGTTGAGTGACACCTGCTGTGTGTGTTGAGTGACACCTGCTGTGCGTACTGAGTGACACCTGCTGTGCGTACTGAGTGACACCTGCTGTGTGTACTGAGTGACACCTGCTGTGTGTGTTGAGTGACACCTGCTGTGGGTGCTGAGTGACACCTGCTGTGTGTCGCCAGTGGCGGTGGTGGTGGCCTTCTTCATCTGCTGGGCTCCGTTCCACTCGCAGCGGCTCATCGCCTCCAACGCGTCGACTGAGCCGTCGGCCACTCTGAGGGTCATCATGAAGGTGAGCACAATCTTCTGCAGGGGCGGATCCAGAAGTTTACATAGGCAGGGGCATTCGTCGGGAAGGGCACCATTTCATCGGAGGGGCACAATTGTGAAAGCTGGAGCCATGGCCGGAAAGTCGGTTGAGCGGAGGAAGGGATGCACTTCAAGCCTCCCCAGAGGAGCGCATTTCCCCGGCTGAAATGGCGCCACCTTTCCACGGGGGCGGGACACATGTCTCTTGCCAAGGGCGGATCCAGGAATTGTCATGGGGGCACATTTCCGGATGGGGCTACTTGGCCTTCCGCGGGCCGCCTCTGGCTGAAAACAAAATTTGTGGAGGAGCGCACTCGAGCCTTCCCGAAGGGGCGCCTTTTCATACCGGAAGGGCTCCCTTGACAAAGTAATTCGAGGGGTGCACTGGGGCCTTCCCAGAGGAGCGCCTTTTCCCGGGCGGAGGGGCACCAAGTTCACATGTGTGGACGATCACACGCCCCCGGTGCCCCCTTGTATCCGCCCCTGATTCCAGCGTCCCCCCCTGCATTCATCACTGACCTGCTACGACCATGAAGGCGAGTCAGCCAAGTCTCTACTGCCATCTTACTGCTAACATACAGGTGAGGGGCCAGTGTATGCAGTGCATAAAGGGATATCCAGTGTACACAGCTTTAATCACATCCAGATGTAGCTGATAGGGATGTGGTGTATTGCGCATTCGCACCCACTGGTACTTTCACTAATCACGTTCTCAAAACTTTTCCCATGGCACAGTGTTCCAAAAATTGTCCGACACACGTGCCAGCGCATGCACGGTGTTGTTGAAACGCAATCGATCCACGGAGATGAATATCGGAGGCTGTGAGCAATGATGTCATT
>JAOTOM010002530.1:0-30000 GCA_034440615.1 Ashinkailepas kermadecensis
GTGACCTTGGCCTTAGGTCAAGGTCATCAAAAGTGCATAAAACTCCTCTTAAGAGTTGTTGCGCCTCCCATGCTCTGAAAGTACGCAACCGAATTACATGAAACCTTCACCAATCGACGCGACGTGGTCGATATACTTGGGACTTTTCAATATGGTGACCATGGCCTTAGGTCAAGGTCATCAAAAGTGCATAATTTTTTAAGGGGTTGTTGCGCCGCCCATGCCCCGAAAGTACGCAACCGAATTTCATGAAGCCTTCACCAATCGACGTAACGTGGTCGATATACTTGGGACTTTTCAATATGGTGACCTTGGCCTAAGGTCAAGGTCATCAAAAGTGCATAATACTCTTTTTAAGGGTTGTTGCGCCGCCCATGCTCCGAAAGCGCGCAACCGAATTTCATGAAACCTTCACCAATCGACGTGACGTGGTCAATATACTTGGGACTTTTCAATATGGTGACCTTGGCCTTAGGTCAAGGTCATCAAAAGTGCATAACTCTTTTTAAGGGTTGTTGCGCCGCCCATGCTCCGAAAGTACGCAACCGAATTTCATGAAACCTTCACCAATCGACGCGACGTTGTCGACATACTTGGGACTTTGCAATATGGTGACCTTGGCCTTAGGTCAAGGTCATCAAAAGTACATAAAACTCCTTTTAAGAGTTGTTGCGCCGCCCATGCTCAGAAAGTACGCAACCGAATTACATGAAACCTTCACCAATCGACGCGACGTGGTCGATATACTTGGGACTTTTCAATATGGTGACCTTGGCCTTAGGTCAAGGTCATCAAAAGTGCATACACTCCTTTTAAGGGTTGTTGCGCCGCCCATGCTCCGAAAGTGCGCAGACAGATTCTTCTCCCGTTATCATATCAAACGGTGTCAAGACTTTGTTGTCGAATGCCCACAAGATGAAGTTGAAATTCGTTCTGAACGTCAATATTTAGTCTCCAATATGAGCATCATTAGTTAACGGGTGGCCTATTTACCAGAAGGATGGGGTGGCGTTCAAAGGCAGTTTTCAGTGCATTAGATCCAGCACCGGCCTATTGGCATGTGATACTGGTGAGAATAGCCTGATCTGTCATTGTTCAACGGGCGGCCCATTTACCAAAGAGGTGTGGCGTTCTGCACACATCAATTTCAATCTGCATTGCAAAAGGCAGTTTTCAGTGCATTGGATCCAGCACCGGCCCATTGGCATGTGATACTGGTGAGAATAGCCTGATCTGCCATTGGTGTGTGGCGGTTGTGTGTAGTTGTGTGTGGTGTGTTGTGGTGGCGGCAGTTGTGTGTGTGTTTGTGTGTGTATGAGGTCATGTGGTGGTGGTTGTCTGGTGTGTGGTGGTGGCTGTGTGCGGTGTGTGGTGGTGGTGGTGGTTGTCTGGTGTGTGGTGGTGGCTGTGTGCGGTGTGTGGTGGTGGTGGTGGTTGTGTGTGGTATGTGGTGGTGGTTGTGTGCAGTGTGTGGTAGTGGTTGTCTAGTGTGTGGTGGTGGTGGTTGTGTGTGGTGTGTGGTGGTGGTTCTCTGTGGTGGTGGTTATGTGCGGTGTGTGGCGGTGGCCGTGTCTGGTGTGTGGTGGTGGCTTTGTGGTGTGTGGTATGTGGGGGTGGTTGTGTGCGGTGTGGTGGTGGTGGTTGTGTGAGGTTGTGTGTGGTATATGGCAGTGGTTGTGTGCAGTGTGTTGTAGTGGTTGTGTCTGGTGTGTGGTGGTGGTTGTGTGTGGTGGTGGTTGTGCCTGGTGTGTGGTGGTGGTTGTGCCTGGTGTGTGGTGGTGGTGGTTGTGTGTGTGGTATATGGCGGTGGTTGTGTGCAGTGGGTGGTAGTGGTTGTGTCTGGTGTGTGGTGGTGGTTGTGTGCGGTGTGTGGTGGTCGCTGTGTGTGGTGGTGGTTGTGTGAGGTTGTGTGTGGTATATGGCTGTGGTTATGTACAGTGGGTGGTAGTGGTTGTGTCTGGTGTGTGGCGGTGGTTGTGCCTGGTATGTGGTGGTGGTTGTGTGTGGTGTGTGGTGGTTCTCTGTGGTATGTGGGGGTGGGTGTGCCTGGTATGTGGTGATGGTTGTGTGTGGTGTGTGGTGGTTCTCTGTGGTGTGTGGTATGTGGGGGTGGGGGTGTGTGGTGTGTGGTGGTCGCTGTGTGTGGTGTGTGGTGGTGGTTGTGTGAGGTTGTGTGTGGTATATGGCGGTGGTTGTGTGCAGTGGGTGGTAGTGGTTGTGTCTGATGTGTGGTGGTGGTTGTGTGTGGTGTGTGGTGGTTCTCTGTGGTGTGTGGTATGTGGGGGTGGTTGTGCCTGGTATGTGGTGATGGTTGTGTGCGGTGTGTGGTCGTCGCTGTGTGTGGTGTGTGGTGGTGGTTGTGTGAGGTTGTGTGTGGTATATGGCGGTGGTTATGTACAGTGGGTGGTAGTGGTTGTGTCTGGTGTGTGGCGGTGGTTGTGCCTGGTATGTGGTGGTGGTTGTGTGTGGTGCGTGGTGGTTCTCTGTGGTATGTGGTATGTGGGGGTGGGGGTGCCTGGTATGTGGTGATGGTTGTGTGTGGTGTGTGGTGGTTCTCTGTGGTGTGTGGTATGTGGGGGGGGGGGTGCCTGGTATGTGGTGATGGTTGTGTGTGGTGTGTGGTGTGTGGTGGTTCTCTGTGGTGTGTGGTATGTGGGGGTGGGGGTGTGTGGTGTGTGGTGGTCGCTGTGTGTGGTGTGTGGTGGTGGTTGAGTGAGGTTGTGTGTGGTATATGGCGGTGGTTGTGTGCAGTGGGTGGTAGTGGTTGTGTCTGGTGTGTGGTGGTGGTTGTGCCTGGTATGTGGTGGTGGTTGTGTGTGGTGTGTGGTGATTCTCTGTGGTGTGTGGTATCTGGGGGGTGGGGGTGTGCAGTGTGTGGTGGTCGCTGTGTGTGGTGTGTGGTGGTGGTGTGAGGTGTGGTGGTGGTTGTGTGTAGTGTGTGATGGTGGTGTGAGGTGTGGTGGTGGTTGTGTGTAGTGTGTGGTGGTGGTGGCCGTGTGGTGTGTGGTATGTGGTGGTGGTTGTGTATGGTGTTGTGTGGTGGTCGTGTATGGTGTGCGGAGGGCCTATTTCGATTGAATACTTCGTTGCAAAACATTAACGTTGCCATGTATAAGGTGTTTGTCTATGTGTCAGACTTTAGCGCTGCGTGAGCATCGTTATGTGCGTGACGGTGTGCGAGTGAACCGTTCATATGTACGCCACGATTTGTGCGTGCGTTGCGTACTGGAATTCATGCGTGGTTGTGTTTACCGTTCATACGTGGACGGGCTCTCGGCGCAGCGGTCTGGAAGTAGTTAAGGCTAAGGCCTAAGTCTACGGTCACCATATTGAAAAGTCCCAAGTATATCGACAACGTCGCGTCGATTGGTGAAGGTTTCATGAAATTCGGTCGCGTACTTTCGGAGCATGGGCGGCGCAACAACCCTTAAAAAGAGTATTATGCACTTTTGATGACTTTGACCTTAGGCCAAGGTCACCATATTGAAAAGTCCCGAGTATACCGACAACGTCGCGTCGATTGGTGAAGGTTTCATGAAATTCGGTTGCGTACTTTCGGAGCATGGGCGGCGCAACAACCCTTAAAAGGAGTTTTATGCACTTTTGATGACCTTTACCAAAGGCCAAAGTCACCATGTTGAAAAGTCCCAAGTATATCGATCACGTCACGTCGATTGGTGAAGGTTTCATGAAATTCGGTTGCGCACTTTCGGAGCATGGGCGGCGCAACAACCCTTAGAAGGAGTTTTATGCACTTTTGATGACCTTGACCGAAGGCCAAGGTCACCATATTGAAAAGTCCCAAGTATATCGACCACGTCGCGTCGATTGGTGAAGGTTTAATGAAATTCGGTTGCGTACTTTCGGAGCATGGGCGGCGCAACAACCCTTAAAAAGTGTTTTATGCATTTTTGATGACCTTGACCTAAGGTCAAGGTCACTATATTTAAACGTTTCGAATATATCGGCCATTCCACGTCGATTAGTGAATGTTTCATCAAATTCGGTTGCGTACTTTCTGAGTATAGGCGTGGGAAATAGCCTCAAAAAGGATTTTGTGTATTTTGGTGACCTTGACCTAAAGTCAAGGTCACCATATTCAAAGCCCTACGTATATCGATCACGTCACGTTGATTGGCGAAGGTTTCATGAAATTATATTTAGTAGTTTCGGAGTATGGGCGTTGTAAAAAGTCTTAAAAATTGTTTTGTGCTTTTTTTAGTGACCTTGACCTAAAGCCAAGGTCACCATATTAAAAAGTCCCAAGTATATCGACCATGTCACATTGGTGAATGTTTGATGAAATTCGGTTCAGTAGTCTAGGAGCATGGGCACCGCAATTATTGCCAATAAAGATGTGCTTATTTTGCGACCTTAGGTCAAGGTCAAGGTAACCATATTGTAAAGTCCCAAGTAAATCGACTATGCTGCATCGATTGGTGATGGTTTCATGAAATTCAGTCCAGTCGTTTAGGAGCATGGGCACCGCAACCTTTTCAAAATAGATTCAAAATAGCCGCTTCAAGTTTAAGGGGTAAGTTAAGAGCTTTACGTATCGGTGAGAGTCACCATATTCAAAAGTCCCACGGAAATCGACCCCATTGCATCGATTGGTGAAGGTTTGATGAAATTCGGTTCAGTAGTTTCGGAGCATGGGCACGGCAACAACCGTGGGCAACAGAGTAGACCCACCCTACTGTCACCGTCGCGTAGTGCAAAGGCGTGACATCCTCACTATCACACCCCACCTAACACCATCGCACTATCACACCAGACATAACACCATCATACTATCACACCCCACCTAACACCATCGCACTATCATACCAGACATAACACCATCATACTATCACACCCCACCTAACACCATCGCACTATCACACCAGACCTAACACCCTCGTACTATCACACCCCACCTAACACCATCGCATTATCACACCACACCTAACACACCATCGTACTATCACACCCCACCGAACACCATCGCACTATCACACCCATCGTACTATCACACCACACCTAACACCATCGCACTATCACACCACACCTAACACCATCGCACTATCACACCACACCTAACACCATCGCACTATCACACCTCACTTAACACCATCGCACGATCACACTCCATCTAACACCATCGCACTATCACACCACACCTAACACCATCGCACTATCACACCACACCTAACACCATCGCACTATCACACCTCAACTAACACCATCGCACTATCACACCTCACCTAACACCATCGTACTATCACACCCCACCTAACACCATCGCACTATCACACCACACCTAACACCATCGCACTATCACACCCCACCTAACACCATCATACTATCACACCCCTCCTAACACCATCGCACTATCACACCAGACCTAACACCATCGCACTATCACACCCCACCAAACACCATCGCACTATCACACCAGACCTAACACCATCGTACTATCACACCTCACCTAACACCATCGCATTATCACACCACACCTAACACACCATCGTACTATCACACCCCACCGAACACCATCGCACTATCACACCACACCTAACACCATCGCACTATCACACCACACCTAACACCATCGCACTATCACACCCCACCTAACACCATCGCACTATCACACCTCAACTAACACCATCGCACTATCACACCTCACCTAACACCATCGTACTATCACACTCCACCTAACACCATCGCACTATCACACCACACCTAACACCATCGCACTATCACACCACACCTAACACCATCATACTATCACACCCCTCCTAACACCATCGCACTATCACACCAGACCTAACACCATCGCACTATCACACCCCACCAAACACCATCGCACTATCACACCAGACCTAACACCATCGTACTATCACACCTCACCTAACACCATCGCATTATCACACCACACCTAACACACCATCGTACTATCACACCCCACCGAACACCATCGCACTATCACACCACACCTAACACCATCGCACTATCACACCACACCTAACACCATCGTACTATCACACTCCACCTAACACCATCACACCATACCTAACACCATCGTACTGTCACACCACACCTAACACCATCGCACTATCACACCCCACCTAACACCATCGCACTATCACACCTCAACTAACACCATCGCACTATCACACCTCACCTAACACCATCGTACTATCACACCCCACCTAACACCATCGCACTATCACACCACACCTAACACCATCGCACTATCACACCACACCAACACCATCGCACTATCACACCCCACCTAACACTAGGGATGCACCGGATGGTGAATTCCGATATCCGGCCGAATAATATATCCGGCCAGATCGTGAGTAATATCCGGCCCGGATAATCCGGCCGGATACTGAACCTTTTAGGTTCCCACCATTCCACCTTTTTTCCTCAAGTGTATGCATTAAAAATGCAGGTAATTGCAGGCCCCCCAAAACCCCTCTTCATTAAGCAAGCAAGCAATGGCATGCTTTATCCCAAACTGGCGGATCCAGGGAGGCAAAATGGGCATTTGCCCCCCAAACGAAAATGGTGCGGGGAAAACCACGTTTTCGCTCCCCCCCCAAACGGCGGCAAACTGAAATTTTTGCCGCATTACAGACAGGCCAACATCGCTCCCCCCGCCCCCGGTGGACACGACAAATACCACACCAACAATTACTTCCCTCCCCCGCCGGGCCGACCCACCCCCAACCCGGTCGACGACAAACACCATGCAACATCGCTCTCTCCCCCCCCCCCCAGATCGACGACACAACACCACGCCAACATCGCTCCCTACACCCCCCCCTCGGTCGACAAGTGCTGGTTAATTTTTGCCCCCCCCAAACTGGAGCGCCCCAGGTCCCAAACCTCAGCTCAGTATAGAGGATTTTTATTTGCCGGCGCTTGGCATTTCGCTCACATCCGAAGTCCGTCGGAGCGGGACGCCGGGGATGGAGGCGCCAGGGAAACATTTTGCACGCGCGCGCATAGCTTTTTAACAAAATTTGCTGGCCTGCTGCGGCATTCGCGTTGGCATTCATTCACCTGGAACGCCAGGCGTCAGGAGCGTCCCTCTTCACAATTGTTTCAGGTTTAATCTTCTACGTAGTTGGCCTGCGGCTTAGGTGGCATGGCGGGGCACTCGCGTCCCTCATTCGTTTGGGCTATATTCAAACTGTGCGACGACAGCGATACCTATGCAGAATGCAAAATCTGCAAAAGACTTATCAAGAGAGGCCACGAAAGCGCGGGACAGAAAACCTTCAGCACGACTCCGCTCCACAATCACGCGAAAATGAAACATCCGGACGAGTACGAAACGGCCAAGCAAGCGAATCGCGGCTGTTTTGCGTCTGTCTCAACCTTTGGAGAGGAAGGTACGCCAAAAGATCGGAAGATTTCCGCTATTAAGAAGCAGCTATCGCTCCAAGAATCATTTGAGTCAAGGAAGATCTGGGACATTAACGACAGCCGCGCCAAGGACATCAACAGGGCCGTGATGATAATGATGGCCGTGGACAACCAGCCGTTCTCAATCGTAGAAGACGACGGCTTCATCGACCTCGTCGCCAAACTTCAGCCGCGGTATCTCCTGCCCAGCCGGCGCTACTTTTCCGACGACATGCTGCCGAGGCTGTACGACGAAGTGAAGGGCGAGGTTCTGTCTGAGCTAGAGAGCTATGACGGCAGCTACGTCTCCTTCACGTCCGACATCTGGACATGCTCATCGTCGCAGGAAACGTTCGTCAGCCTTTCTGGCCACTGGATCAAGAGCAATTTCCAGCGTCGAGACGTCGTCCTGAAAGCGGCCCACTTTCCGGCATCACACAGTGGCATCAACATCTCGGAGATGCTGACGAAGATGTGGGACGAGTGGAACCTAGTC
Organism: Ashinkailepas kermadecensis; assembly: GCA_034440615.1. Lineage (NCBI taxonomy): Eukaryota > Metazoa > Arthropoda > Thecostraca > Neolepadidae > Ashinkailepas > Ashinkailepas kermadecensis. The sequence goes on from JAOTOM010002530.1 coordinate 7,895, forward strand.
AGAAGTCGGCGGCATCTACTGATCCGTGACGGGGCCTCCAACATGACTCTGGGTTGCGAGCTGGCCGATATTCCGGCCGTCCACTGCACTATCCACCGTCTTCAGTTGGTGGTTAGCGACGCCATCCGGTCGCAGCCGGCTGTGAACGCGCTCCTGACCAAGTGTCGGAGGCTGGTGACTCACTTCGGCCACTCGTCAGTGGCCTGCACTACCCTCAAGGAGCTCCAGCGAGCTAGAGGCCTGCAACCGCGACTTCTGGTGCAGGACGTTCCGACGCGGTGGAACAGCTCGTACTTGATGGTGCAGAGACTGGTGGAGCTGAAGCGGCCAGTTCTTCTCTACCTGGCAGACCACGAAGATCTGTCGCAGATGACTGCGAGCGATTGGCAGCTGTGCGGAAGCCTCCTGCACGTGCTGAAACCATTCTTCGATCTCACGAAGGAGATGAGCTCGGACAACGCCACGTTGTCCAGCGTCATTCCCAACATCACCTGCCTGGAGCTATACCTGACAAGGATTGATCAGAAGGCGGCCGGCGCCAAGAAACTACGCGAGTCACTGCTACAAGCGCTGCGCCTCCGCTTCCTAACCACAGCTGACAGCTCCAAAGCGATGAATATCCTTCTGGAGAAACACTATGTGACTGCCACAGCGATCGACCCCAGATACAAGCTCAACTTCTTCAAGAAGTCTGAAGAAAAGGACAACGCCAAGACGCTGCTCCTCAGCGAGGTTCTTCAGCTGCTGGGGGCGCAGGACGAAGAAGTTGCTGCCACTGACAGCAAATGCGCCGACAGCCCCGCGTCTAGCACAGGGTCAAGTGGTGAGGAAGACCTATTCGGCAGCTGCTTCACACAGATGGTGAGCCAGGGCCAGGCACCAGCTGCGAAGCGACAACGCCGAGACGGCCAGGGTGACCTGAAGACTGCAGCGGAAGAAGTGCAGAACTTCTTCACGCTCCCCCTCTCACCTCGCGAGACGGACCCAGTCCAGTGGTGGGGCGAAACAGGGCGAGCAAGTTCGTTCCCTCGCCTGCGCGCTCTCTCGCGTAAACTCCTGTCCGCCCCGTCGTCCTCCGTGTTCTCCGAGAGAATGTTCTCGGAGTACGGAACAATCTTCGAGGACAGGAGGAGCAGGCTTCTGCCGCGCCGCGGGGAGCAGCTCCTGTTTCTTCACCACAATGTGAAGCATTTCTGAACCAGGTCGTGTTTTGATTGACGTCACTCAGTGTAACTCAGCGTCACAGCGTCACTGAATGCTGAGTACGCACTTACAATCTTCGAAGGGACAATAAAGATCATACGCTTGGTCGTTTTTTATCGTCTGCTTGTTGTGTTAGGGGACACCCAAGTGGTGAACACTAACTGGAAATCGTTGCAAGCAATGGAAAATATCCGGTATCCGGCCGGATAGCAAGAAATATCCGTCCGGATAACGAATAGTTGAAAATTCGTGATATCCGGCCGGATAGTCTATCCGGTGCATCCCTACCTAACACCATCGCACTATCACACTTCACCTAACACCATCGCACTATCACACCTCACCTAACACCATCACACTATCACACCACACCAAACACCATCGCACTATCACACCACACATAACACCATCGCACTATCACACCTCACCTACACCATCGCATTATCACACCCCACCTAACACCATCGCACTCCACACCTCACCTAACACAATCGCACTATCACATCCCACCTAACACCGTCGTACTATCTTACCCCACCTGACATTGTACCACCATCACACCCCCACCACACACTGTAGCACTATCACACCCCACCTAACAACGTCGCATTATCACACCCCACCTAACACTGTGACACTATCACACACCACCTAACACCGTCGCACTATCACACCCCACATAACACCGTTGCACTATAATACTTCCCGACTGGTGGCGTGGACCACCGAACCCTGCCCAAGGTATCAGACGAGACGTACCTCCGACCGGTGGCGCGCACCACCGGACCCTGCCCGGGGTATCAAATGAGACGTACCTCCGACTGGTGGCGCGCACCACCGGACCCTGCCCGGGGTATCAAATGAGACGTACCTCCGACCGGTGGCGCGCACCACCGGACCCTGCCCAAGGTATCAGACGAGACGTACCTCCGACTGGTGGCGCGCACCACCGCACCCTGCCCGGGGTATCAAATGAGACGTACCTCCGACTGGTGGCGCGCACCACCGGACCCTGCCCAAGGTATCAGACGAGACGTACCTCCGACTGGTGGCGCGCACCACCGCACCCTGCCCGGGGTATCAAATGAGACGTACCTCCGACTGGTGGCGCGCACCACCGCACCCTGCCCGGGGTATCAAATGAGACGTACCTCCGACTGGTGGCGCGCACCACCGGACCCTGCCCAAGGTATCAGACAAGACGTACCTCCGACTGGTGGCGCGCACCACCGGACCCTGCCCGGGGTATCAAATGAGACGTACCTCCGACTGGTGGCGCGCACCACCGGACCCTGCCCAAGGTATCAAATGAGACGTACCTCCGACTGGTGGCGCGCACCACCGGACCCTGCCCGGGATATCAGACGAGACGTACCTCCGACTGGTGGCTCGGACCTCGTTGTCAGCATCGCTGACACCTCGCCGGACCGCCTCCTGGATGACGGCCACGTGACGCTCCAGCGCCTGGGTGGGCCAGCTGGTCACCAGCTGCTCCAGGAATTCGCCGCACACACGCCGGATGTCGCGCGACTTGCTCGTCATCTGCGACGTGATGACGGGCACGAGTCGGGAGTAGTGGGTGTTCTGGATGATGAAGCGGATAGCCACCACGCCGGATGTGGACATCACCTGCAAGCAGCGCCGGGTCAAACGGGATCAATTGAGTCAATCAATCTGGGTCAGCAGCAGTGCACTCACCCGGATTGAGATGTGTTACTCATCGATCGGCCCGCCGGCTCGGCAGGGTCATCAGCACATTACCAAGTGGCGCGAACGTGTTGGTGCTGGTGATGGCGCCTTGGTGTTTATGAAAGCGCCGACTACCCTATCATTTCGTGCTCGTTGGTGGCTCGGTGCTGACATACACGCACCGCCATTCGAACTGCACAATACGCCCCTGACGGTACCTACAATCGAAGGTCGAAGCCAGCCTCCAGCACCGAAACATACGGATTAAAAATCAGCATTCAATGATAGCATCGGCACGGCTGGCTGCACCTTCGGTTCCTGACGAGTCCCTGTCACCAACTTAGGGCTGGCCTGGCCAGGATCACCAGGTGGACATGATTCACAGAGAGCTTAACTTCCTGATATTGGCTGCGGAACCACTACACACATAGGACATAAAGACATAGACATAAAAGATCAGCGCAACTATGAGCCCCAAGGGCCCTTTTGGTTGCACTCTGGACACTGAACCAGTTGCCCACCAAATCCGTCGATCAGCCCTCCCTTTAATACCGAAAGGCAAATCCTCTGTTCCTTTAATGATTGTCTATGCTGTATTTAAAGATGTTCAGTGTGCTGCTACTGACAATGGTTTCTGGCAGCTGGTTCCAGTGTTCTACTACCTTGTTGGTGAAGAAAAACTGTCTTAACCTTGTCCTGCTGTGATTAACTTTAATTTTGAATTGATGACCTCTAATTGCATCATTTGTGTTAAATTCAAACACTTCCCTGATATATCCCTGTTCCTGACCATGAACGAAGTTAAAGACCTCGATGAGATCTTCTCTGAGCCTACTGTATCTAAGTGAAAACATATTCAATTTCTTCAATGTTTCCTCATATGCCAGGTTGCTTATACCATTAACCATTTGTGTTGCCCTCTTTTGTACTCTCTCTAAAAGCCAACAATCTTTTTCATAACTAGGAGACCAACTTTGGACACAGTATTCCAAATGTGGCCCGACATATGCACAGTAAAGCTTCCTGATGACTTCCTCACTTTTGTATGATACATTCCTATTTATTTCCCGAAGCATTCTTAATGCCTTCCTCCTGGCTGCTTTGGTCTGTTCTGATGCCCACAATTTTGTGTTCCAAATAACACCTAAGTCCTTCTCCTGCTGAGTCACAGATAGTACTTTGCCACCCATCAAGTATGGAGCCTTCATATGCTGCCTACCAACATGCATGATTTTGCACTTATCAAAATTAAATTTCATTTGCCATTTTTTCGGACTACTTCACAAGTTCGTCTAAGTCTTTCTCCACCGAGACCTGCTCGTTGTGTCCTGTTATTGCCCAAAAGACCTTCAAAATCATCCGCAAATTTCAAAACCTTACACAAATATAATTAACAATAGTGGCCCCAGCACTGACCACTGAGGGACTCCACTAAGAACATTTTGACATGATGACTTTGTACTATTTAGCATCACTCTCTGCTGTCTATCTGAAAGTCACAACTCTATCCATTTTAGGATGCTACCTGCAATACCATGGACCTGAAGCTGCATCATTAACCGTTTATGGGGTACCTTGTCCAAGGCCTTACTAAAGTCAAGATACGCTACATCAACCTGATTTCCCTGATCAAATTGTTCTGTAGCGAAATTAAAAAAGTCCAAGAGATTTGTGGGACACGATCACCCTTTTCTAAACCCATGTTGAGTATTTTGAATCAATTTGTTTCCTTCTAGAAAACTAACTATTTTATCCTTGATAATTGATTCGAGTACCTTGCAGACTAGGGATGTGAGGCTTACTTGGCCTATAGTTTTCAACTTTCCCTCTTTCTCCTTTCTTGAAAATAAGAACTACATTTGCCCTTTTCCAATCTGTTGGATTTTCATTTTGTGAAACTGATCCACAAAATATTATACTAAGTGGAATTGCCAGTTCCTTTTCAGCTTCCCACAATACCCTAGCATACATTTCATCAGGTCCTGCTGCCTTGTTTGGCTTTATTTTTCCTGATATGATTGAAAACAACATCACTATCAATGAAATCAACATCTTTTATCCGATCACCTGTCACTGAACCGTGGTGTACGATTGGCAGATTGGTCACATCCTCAAACGTAAACACTGATTTAAACTGCTTGCTCAACTCCTCAACCATCTCACCATCCCCACTCAATATAGTCCCATTTACTTCCAGTGGACCAATTGAATCTCACTTGAATTTAACTCAATTGAATCTCACAAAAAAAATGAATCTCACTATGTTATGGTCACTTCTTCGCAGTTTCTCCTACAGTCAAGTCTTGAACTAAATCACTTAAATCTGAGAAGACAAGGTCCAAGGATGAGCCCTGCCTAGTTGGTTCCGTTACAAACTGGTGTAAGAATAGGTCCTCTTCAAGGCATTTCCAAAACATTTTACATCATGGGGAGCCAACACCAACATTTTCATATCCTTTTAGATTAAAGTCACTAAGAATAAGGCATTTACTCCGAAAGTTTCTACTGATTTCCTCGCAAATCACCTTTGCGAGCTCCAGTTGCTGAGAATGTGGCAAGGTTCCCGATCGGTACAAAGCTCTTCTCCTCAGTTTATTGCTGCTGCCTTTTTCCACAGCGACATCAAGCCAAATGGACTCACAGACACATTTTATACCCCATCTGCTACTTTTTGAGAACTGAATAAGCTATTCACATAGAATGTTACAGCACCCCCTTTCACTGCTGGACCCCTATTGCACGAAAACATATTGTATCCCTGGATCTCATATTTCTGCAAGTTATCCCAAAAATACCCCTCACTGATCCATGCCTCAGTAATGCAAACAAAATCTAGTTCCTCCTCAGCAACATAACACTTGAACTCATCAAATTTGGATCGAATGCTCTGAGCATTAACACGCGCACTGGAGAGGGGGGGGCGAAATCCGCCCACCCATCCGGTTGTTCGTACATTACCCCGGATTTTACCGGTCCATATACGCCATTTTTTGCGTACCTGCTTAGAAGTGTCAGGCGCATCGCTTAAAACAAGAAACACGGGAATCGGCCGAAAATGTTCCGAGTTAGGGGCCGTTAAATTCAAAACATTTCGTTGCGCCAGACCATAAAATCGGCGCTGATGCGCTTCCCGTATATTCGCAAAAGGGAAGTGTTCTTGGCAGCACTAGCAACTTGTTTTATGCATATTGTTATGCTATATAGTTTCAAGGTCATGCTAGGTCACCGAGGTCAAGTCAGGTCAAGTTCATGACAGGTTAATGGAACCAAACTTGGTCAACTGGAATGTTGTCATAAATGCAAATGACTGTCATGCGATTGATGTCGCTTTGCATGTTACTCCCTACACATTCTGAAAACTACTGCTTGTCATTGTGTACCTAAGCGTTTCCATACTTTATTCATGTACTTCACTCCTTTCTTCGCGAAGCCAATTGCGCCGAACTGCCCGGGCGGGCGGCCCGGTTCCGGTAACTGGAACAGATAACTGACCTGATAAAGTGCTGCTATATAGGTGACCTGAGGTCAAATGCCGGGTCTAGCATCTGTATTGCATCATTAGTAATGTCAAAAACATCAATGATGCCCATTTTTGAGCATTCAAACACAATCACAGCGATCCATAGCAATGGCAAGCCAAGCCACGCAAAACAAGAAAATTTTGACATATGTGACTTCATTTGACCTTGAAGATATTGACCTAAGGTCATGAAATTTGTACACAATAGAGTTCACTACCGTACCCATGCACCCTGCGAATTTCGTTACTCCTGCCGATATCTTAGGAGGGGGGGGGGGGGGCGGAATCCGCCCCCTTCAGTGCGCGTAATTTTCAGATGCCTCCCAGGGCGCGTGTTAAGCATCTTACACTTAACATATGGTCCATAACCAGCTTTGGCTTGTTCACGTTGACTAGCTCTTTCATCTCTGGATGAGCTACCACTCTGCCCCCTTGAACTACTGCTATCCCTACTTGCTGACTGAGGTTCTATTGCATATGCTGTCACTATTGGCATATCCCTGAGATGGTAGTGCCACTTCATCCCTCCCCACCCCATTGTCTAGTTTCCCTGAAGGACATGCTCATATACTTTGCTTAACACATGCACCCCCTTCACGGAGAAGTGGAGGCCATCCCTCTGATAGAGGTCCCATGAGCCATAAAACCTGCACCACTCGTCAATAAAGGTGAAACCTAACTCATGGCAGGGCCTACCTACCCTGGCATTGGTTGCCAGTGCCCTAGAGCTCCAAACCGATACACACGAACCTATAGCGGCGCGGCTACAGCCAGCTAGCCACTACACTACGGCACCACTACACCCGGACCTACAACCAGCCAGCTACTACACTACGGCACCACTACACCCGGACCTACAACTAGCCAGCCACTACACTACGGCAACACTACACCCGGACCTACAACCAGCCAGCCACTACACTACGGCACCACTAAACCCGGACCTACAACCAGCCAGCCACTACACTACGGCACCACTACACCAGGACCTACAACCAGCCAGCCACTACACTACGGCACTACACCAGGACCTACAGCGGCGTGGCTACAGCCAACTAGCCACTGAACTCACTGCACTATTTATACAGCTATGTTTGTTTGCACTCCATTGTGCATCAACTTCGCCGTCAATAGATAGGCCGCAGCTCCACAGCAACCAGTTAACTCCATCCAGGGGAGGGGGGTGGAAGTTCAGTGGCCGCTACGCCAGAGGCAATGCTGTGACAGGCCTACCTTGGCAATGGTGGGCACAGCTCAGTGGCCGCTGTGCTAGACAGCTCTGTGGCAGGCCTACCTTGGTGGGGATCGTGGGCACAGCTCAGTGGCCGCTGCACTAGACAGTACTGTGTCAGACCTACCTTGGTGGGGCTGGCGGGCAGAGGCCACTGGCCGTTGCACTAGACAGTACTGTGGCAGGCCTACCTTGGCACTGTTGGGGATCAGTTCGATCAAGTAAGGCAGCAGCGACAGGCAGACGTGGTCAACACGGTGGCCCAGCTGCTGCGACAGGTAGGCGATGGTGATGCAGCTCTCGCGGACCACCTGCGACCTGTCAACACCAGCACTACGTCACTAACCACCGGGACCTGTCAACACGAGCGCCATGGCCCTGCCGACACCAGCGCTATTTGACTGATGGTGATACATCCTTGGCATGCCACCGGGGACCTGCCAACATCAGCATTGTATCACTAATGACCTGGGGCTGGTCACCACTGGCCGTCCTGTAGGGTCGCGTCACATAACACCGGGGACCTGCCAACATCAACATTGTATCACTGATGATCTGGGGCCGGTCACCACTGGCCGTCCTGTAGGGTCGCGTCACATAACACCGGGGACCTGCCAACATCAGCATTGTATCACTGATGACCTGGGGCCGGTCACCACTGGCCGTCCTGTAGGGTCGCGTCACATAACACCGGGGACCTGCCAACATCAGCATTGTATCACTGATGACCTGGGGCCGGTCACCACTGGCCGTCCTGTAGGGTCGCGTCACATAACACCGGGGACCTGCCAACATCAGCATTGTATCACTAATGACCTGGGGCTGGTCACCACTGGCCGTCCTGTAGGGTCGCGTCACATACCGCTGGGGACCTGCCAACACCAACACTGTATCACTGATGACCTGGGGCCGGTCACCACTGGCCGTCCTGTAGGGTCGCGTCACATAACACCGGGGACCTGCCAACATCAGCATTATATCACTAATGACCTGGGGCCGGTCACCACTGGCCGTCCAGTAGGGTCGCGTCACATAACACCGGGGACCTGCCAACATCAGCATTGTATCACTAATGACCTGGGGCCGGTCACCACTAGCCGTCCTGTAGGGTCGCGTCACATACCGCTGGGGACCTGCCAACACCAACACTGTATCACTGATGACCTGGGGCCGGTCACCACTAGCCGTTCTGTAGGGTCGCGTCACATACCGCTGGGGACCTGCCAACACCAACACTGTATCACTGATGACCTGGGGCCGGTCACCACTGGCCGTCCTGTAGGGTCGCGTCACATAACACCGGGGACCTGCCAACATCAGCATTGTATCACTAATGACCTGGGGCCGGTCACCACTAGCCGTCCTGTAGGGTCGCGTCACATACCGCTGGGGACCTGCCAACACCAACACTGTATCACTGATGACCTGGGGCCGGTCACCACTAGCCGTTCTGTTGGGTCGCGTCACATAACACCGGGGACCTGCCAACACAACACTGCATCACTAACGGGTGGGGTCGCATCACAACATACCAGGATCAGGTTGGGGATGCTTGTCGTGTAGTTGAGTAACGTTGCGCTGTGTTATCCCGAGCAGGGCTGCAGCCAGAGGTCAGAAGCCAATACCGCCCACTGTCGATTGGCAGAGACACTAGGTCTGAATGCCAACCAGGCATCACAATGGAGCCGAGCCAAACGGCAGCAGCCAATACAATCACACGCAACGCCACGTCTCCAGGCGGATACCAACAGCACGTCGTTAGTCAGGGATAGGGGCCGTCACAGCCAGGCATTGGCAGCATTCAGAGTCAGGGATAGGGGCCGTCACAGCCAGGTAGTGGCAGCAGTCAGTCAGGTATAGGTGGCCATCACAGCCGGGTAGTGGCAGCAGTCAGTCAGGTATAGGTGGCCGTCACAGCCGGGTAGTGGCAGCAGTCAGTCAGGTATAGGTGGCCATCACAGCCGGGCAGTGGCAGCAGTCAGTCAGTGCATGGTGATCACCGCTAGCACGGAAAGAACGAACCTGTTCCACCTCATTTCCCAGTGTATCCGCATCCTTCGTCTGGTTGAGGACTGGCACCAGAGGTATACATTTTTTTATCCCGAATTCTTGCTGGGGTGGCTTTATGAACCATGGTCCTATTGCTAAGCAGAGCTTGTTGCGTGAACCCTGACCCCACCACCTGTTCCATGAATTCCAGTTCAACGGCGGTTGGTTATTGGTTTGTACGACACGTCGACCGTGGAGTCATATAGCGTCGCCAATCTCCACGCCGATTGGTCGCGGGCGAAGAGTAGCGACAGGTGAGACTCGAACCCACAACCTTTCGATTGTGAGACGAGCATCTTACCCCTAGACCACTCGTCCCCTCAGTTCAACGGCGGGATTTTGACCGAAAGTTTAACGTGCCGTAAATGCAACGACACGGCCCCGGTAGCTCGTCCCCGGCATTACCGGGCCAGTTTCCAACTGACCCTCCAAGCCGGGGGCTAAATGCGAGCGCGTGAAGCGACTCGAACCCTGTCTTGCCAGGACAGGGGAGACCAGTGCAGGACAGCGCTCTAACCAACTGAGCTACCGGGGCGGCTGAGGTTGAGCAGGTGTCTCACCTGAGATCCTGTACAGTCATCTGGAGCGCTGGCTCCATTAATCGCAGGTGTTGGTACAGCTCGTCGAAACACGTGCCGCCGGCAATCAGAATACTGCGCAGTTTCTTGAGCTGAAAACATGCAGACAGCGACCATGAGCCCACCCATGACGGCATCGGCGATGTTCCCGTATATATATATATATATACACACACACATATATATATATATACATATATATATATATATATATATATATATATATATATATCTATATATATATATATATATATATATATATATATATATATATATATATATATTGGTAGCGTGTATATCGACGCCGGCGTCGATTTACACAGAGACTCCCCTGTGTGTAAATCACGGGAGATCTGCGTCGATATACACATAGACCTTCTCCCGTGTAGATCGACGTCCGCGTAGGTTTATGCCAATGAACAACTGTGTGTAAATCGACGCCTGCGTCGATTTACACCAATACGTTCCCCTGTGCATATCAACGCACACCAGTGACGTCATATATCGCACGGATTTGAAAACTGGCGGTGGTTTCTGTGGACGCGAGACCGCTGGAACGAAGTAGGGCGACGGTAGGTTGGTAGGGTTTTTAAGTGGCTTTAAGGAGGATAAAAACCACTCCCAGAAATTCCAGAGGCGCTGGACTGCTCTAGACGCTGGGTGGCTTTGGTTTACATAACTGATGAGGAAAAGGGCTTGTCATAGGATATTTTTAACGTCAAACCAGTACGGCTGGAGGCGCCTGCTCAACGCAATTTAGAACACGTCTGGTAAGTAGGTAGGTAGGTGGGATGATCAGCAGTTTTAGCACTATGAAGGGCTGCTTCTAGGGATGGGAGACAATGTACCTACTAGGTACCTGTCAGGTGCTGAACCAGGGTTGTATAAATATACTGATTTTTGTGCGTAGCCTTGATTTTGGTGGCGTTTGATTAATTTAACCAGTACATGATCATTATTTTCCTCAGGAATTCCGCACATATGCTGGGCACGCTAGCTTGCTTGCCATTCAGGCGGCTTCGTTGGAAGGCTGACTCACTTGCCAGGCCGGCTGGCCTAATTGCTAGGCTGCCCAGAAAATGTGCCGGGCAGCCTGGCCTGCCTAGCAGGCCATGCTGGTTGGCCTGCTAGGCAGGCTGGCCTACTTGCCAGTAAGGCTGGCTTGCTTGCCAGGCAGGTTGGTCTACTTGCCTACTAGGCAGGTTGGCCTGCTTGCCAGGCAGGCTGACCTGCTTGCCAGGCAGGCTGACCTGCTTGCCAAGCAGGTTGGCTGGAAGGCTAGCTGAGTTGCATACATGCTGGCTGACTTGCCAGGCAGGCTAACTGGTCTGCTTGTCATTCAGGCTGGCTAGGTTGTCAGGCTGACTGGCTTGTCATGCTTGTAAGTCAGGTAGGTTGGCTTGCTTGCAAGGCAGGCTGGCTTGCTTGTAGGCAGGCTGGCCTGCTTGCCAGGAAGGCTGGCTTGCTTGCCAGGCATGTAAGCCAGGCAGGTTGACTTGCTTGCCAGGCAGGCTGGCCTACTTGCCTGGCATGCTGGCTGGCTTGCTGGGCAGGCCGGTCCACTTGCCGAGCAGGATGGCCCACTTACTGGGCAGGCCGCCACACTTGATGGGCATGCCAGACCATTTACTGGGCAGGCAGGCCCACTTATTGGGCAGGCCAGCCCACTTCTTGGACAGGCCAGCCCACTTGCTGGGCAGGCCTGCCCACTTGCTGGGCAGGCTTGCTTGCCAGGCAGGTTGGTTTACTTGTTTGCTGGACAGGCTGGCTTGGGTTGCCAGCAGGTTGGCTGGCTTGCTGGGTGGGCTAGCTTGCTTGCTGGGCAGGCTGATCTGCTTGCCAGGCAGGCTTGCTGGCTTGCCGGTCTGGCTGACTGGATTGCTGGGCTGGCTCACCAGGAAGGCTGGCTGACTGACTGGCTTGCCAGGCTGATTGGCAGGTAGGATTGATTGGATTGGATTTTATTGGATGAAATGATGTGCAGCCACACCTAATGTTTAGATGCTGCCTTTATGTTCCAGAAGCCAGCTTTGCCCCAAAACATGGCTGGGTTGTGGTTCCTGTCTCTCTGCCAAGCTGTGCCACCTGGTTGAAATTCTGGTCATTCATTCAGTGCTGGCTGGGATTTTCCTGCAGGAGGTGAATGCAACTATTCTGTGGTGGCTAGTCACCATTGCTAGACATGACTGTGGCTTTGGGAGCTGATTATAACTATTGTGTCACCAGGCAGCTATATGCAGGAAAGTAGATGCTCGTCAGTCTGCTGGGAAAAAGCTAACCAATAAAGCTATGTGCGCCTTAGCGTGCATTTAGTTTGGTGGTGTACATCATGTATGTCTGGTGGGTGAGTTAATGCTATGTCACTTCTTTATGACAGGAGGTGGACTGCCCTAGCCTGCCAGCTCGGGCTCTCATCTTGCTGGGATCAGAAGGGCCAGCACGTCCTCCATCTTGTGCGCCTGATATCGTCGGATGATCCTGCGGCGCCATGACAGTCTGCACAATCCTGGCTCCACGGGGGCCAGCTCTTCCTGCCGCTTGCACCTGCCATTGCCGGCTGGCACTGTTGTACCTGATATAGCCAAGAAATGCATTTGCCTATCTAGTCGAGACATTTCACTTTGTGCATAAAGTCATAAAGTATTAAGGCTTAATAAGAGCCACAGGGGCCCATCTGGGTTAAGCCTATCTAGAAAAGGTACTAGAAATGTACATACTCTCACCCCAATCAATCCCTTATCCCAAGTTCCTAGGAAACTATATATCCCAGCCTATCTAGCACCATTCACTTGCTATTGCATAACACCCTCAACAATTACAAGCTCCTCCCATCATACCCATTGTGCTACCATAGACAATCTCATCAGAATCACATCCCGAAGGAAGGTGCTGAATCCACTGCTAGGCACACCCTATATCAAGTTATAAAGCGTTTAGACTTAATAAGAGACTCACTTGCTATTGCATAATACACTCAACAATTACAAACTCCTCCCATCATACCCATTGTGCTACCATAGACAACCTCATCAGTATCGCATCCCGAAAGAAGGTGCTGAATCCACTGCTAGGTACACCCTATATAAAATTATAAAGCGTTTAGACTTAATAAGAGACTCACTTGCTATTGCATAACACACTCAACAATTATAAACTCCTCCCAACTCCCAACTCCTCCCTGTCGATCAACCCTCCCTGGAATACAGAAAAACAAGCCCCCTATTCGTATAATGATTGTCTATGCCATTTTTAAAGATGTTCAGTGTGTTGCTACTGACAATGGTTCTTGGCAGCTGGTTCCAGTGTTCTACTACCCGGTTGGTGAAGAAAGACTGTCTTAACCTTGTCCTGCTGTGATTAACTTTAATTTTGAATTGATGACCTCTAATTGCATCATTTCTGTTAAATTCAAACATTTCTCTGAGATATCCCTGTTCCCGACCATGAACAAATTTAAAAACCTCGATGAGATCTCCCCTCAGCCTTCTATATCTAAGTGAAAACATACCCAATTTCTTTTCAACAATCCAATCCTCATATGCCAGGTTGCCTATACCATTAACCATTTTTGTTCCCCTCTTTTGCACTCTCTCTAAAAGTCAACAATCTTTCTCATAACTAGGGGACCAAGCTTGGACACAGTATTCCAAATGTGGCCTGACATATGCACAGTAAAGCTTCCTGATGACCTCCTCACTTTTGTATGACACATTCCTCTGTATTTCCCCAAGCATTCTTAATGCCTTCTTCCTGGCTTCTTTGGTCTGTTCTGATGCCCCCAATTTTGTGTTAAAAATAAAACCTAAGTCCTTCTCCTGCTGAGTCACAGATAGTACTTGGCCAGCCATCAAGTATGGAGCCTTCATATGCTGCTTACCTACATGCATGACTTTGCATTTATCAAAATTAAACTTCATTTGCCATTTTTCGGACCACTTCACAAGTCTTTCTGCAGCAAAACCTGCTCATTGTGCCCTGTTATTGCCCTAAAGGTCATCAAATCATCCGCAAATTTCGAAACCTTACTGCTTAGGCCACATTCAATGCTATTCACATATATAATACACAATATTGGCCCCAGTGGGGGACTCCACTAAGAACATTTTGCCATGATGACTTTGTACCATTTAGCATCACTCTCTGCTGTCTATCTGAAAGCCACAACTCTATCCATTTTAGGATGCTACCTGCAATACCATGGACCTGAAGCTGCATCATTCACCGTTTATGGGGTGCCTTGTCAAAGGCCTTACTAAAGTCAAGATATGCTACATCAACCTGATTTCCCTGATCGAATTGTTCTGTAGCAAAATTCAAACAGTCCAAGAGATTTGTGAGACACGATCGCCCTTTTCTAAACCCATGTTGAGTATCTTCAATCAATCTGTTTCCTTCCAGAAAACTAACTATTATTTCCTTGATAATTGATTCGAGTACCTTGCAGACTGGGGATGTGGCTTACTGGCCTATAGTTTTCAACTTTCCTTCTTTCTCCTTTCTTGAAAATAGGAACTACATTTGCCCTTTTCCAATCTGGTGGAATTTCATTTTGTGAAACTGATCTAAAAAATATTATACTAAGTGTAATTGCCAGTTCCTTTTCAGCTTCCCGCAATACCCTAGCATAAATTCCATCACGTCCTGCTGCCTTGTTTGGCTTTATTTTTCTGATATAATTGAAAACCACATCACTATCAATGAAATCAACATCGTGTATCTGATCACCTGTCACTGAACTGTGGTTCACGGTTGGCAGATTAGTCACATCCTCCACTGTAAACACTGATTTAAACTGCTTGCTCAGTTCCTCAACCATCTCACCATCCTCACTCAATATAGTCCCATTTACTTCCAGTGGACCAATTGTGCTCGGAACTTTACTTAGCTTCTAGAAACTAAATAACTTTTTACTGTCCCCATTACAGTTCCTAGCCAAATCCAATTCTTTTGCTCGCTTTGCTGCTCTGGCTTTCTGCTTCACAGCATCTCTAGCTTTTTGATACGACCTTAGATTTACGATATTTGAAGCTTCCTTAAATACTCTAAATGCATCTTGCTTAGCCTTAATTGCTTTCACCAAATCTGGTGTAAGCCATGCTGGCTTTCCTACCCTTCTTTTGCGTCTTTGATTTTGGGGGACATGTCTAATCTGAATTTCCCTCAAGTAAGATTTGAACTTTTCCCACATTTCACATGCATTTAAATCAAAGAATTCTTCTTCCCATTTTATGGCACTTAAAGCCTCTCTCATGCAGTCAAAGTCTGCCCTGTTAAAACTTGGAATCTTTGCCAAATTATCCTTGATTGTCCCTGCTACTTGTGCCTTGAATCTCCCTATGTTATGATCACTTCTTCCCAGAGTTTCTCCTACAGTCAAGTCTTGAACTAAATCACTTAAATCTGAGAAGACAAGGTCCAAGAATGAGCCCTGCCTGGTTGGTTCCGTTACAAACTGGTGTCAGAACAAGTCCTCTTCAAGGCATTTCCTAAACAGTTTACATGATGGGGAGCCAACACCAACATTTTGATATCCTTTTAGATTAAAGTCACCAATAATAAGGCACTTCCTCTGAAAGTTTCTACTGATTTCCTCACAAATCACCTTATCGAGCTCCAGTTGCTGAGAATGTGGCAAGGTTCCTGATCGATACAAAGCTCCTATCCTCAGTTTATTGCTGTTGCCTTTTCCCACAGCAACATCAAGCCAAATGGACACCACAGACACATTTTTTACCCCATCTGCTACTTTTTGAGAACTGTATAAGCTATTCACATAGAGCAGTACACCACCCCTTTTCACTGCTGGACCCCTATTGCATGAAAACATATTGTATCCCTGGATCTCATAGTCCTGCAAGTTGTCCCCAAAATATCCCTCACTGACCGATGCCTCAGTAATGCAAACAAAATCTGGTTTCTCCTCAGCAACATAACACTTGAACTCATCAAATTTGGATCGAATGCTCTGAGCATTAAGCATCATGCACTTAACAAAAGTTCCATAACCCTCTTTGGCTTTTTCATGTTGAGTAGCTGTATGATCTCTGGATGAGCTACCACTCTGCCCCCTTGATCTACTGCTATCCCTATTTGCTGACGGTGAGGTTCTATTGCCTATGCTGTCACTATTGGCATATTCATGAGATGGTAATGCCACTTCTTCCCTCCCCACCCCATTATCTAGTTTCCCTGAAGGACATGTTCATATACTTTGCTTAACACTTGCACCCCCTTCTCGGAGAAGTGCAGGCCATCCCTCTGATAGAGGTCCCATGAGCCATAAAACCTGCACCACTTGTCAACAAAGGTCAAACCTAACTCATTGCAGAGGCTACCTACCCTGACATTGGCTGCCAGTGCCCTAGAGCTCCACTCAGGGGAGACTCCAGCCCTAGGCAGAATAGCTGTCACAATAACTCTTCTATTGCTTTGCTTCAGTGTGGCCAGAAGGGCCCTGTAGTCCTGCAGCAGCTCCTCACTCCTAGCAGGACCTATGTTAAAATGCATATATATGCATATTGTGATTTGTACTTGGGAGGATATCATGAAGAGCATGTAATTGGCAAGTGCAGTATGTGATACATTGTGCATGTTGTGTGTTATATGTAACTGAGATGTATGATAAGCAAAGTGGGGATTACCTGAACAATGCATGGAAATCTGATGGTCATCACTAGGATGTCACACCTCCACCCCCACCTGACATGCTAAAGATGGTGACGTGTTCCTCAAACCGATAAATTTAGCACTGCATCAACGTTCCAAGGGAAGCATCGATAGACTCGGAATGCAAATTATTTCGGTCTACACCCCTTCATTCAAAATTGGTCCGCACCCTTGATTTGCATCACTTCAAAGAGATGTCAAAATGAGCTTGCAACATGGGCACCCTTGTGACCGTGACTTGTTTCTGAATATAATTAGTGGCGAAACTTCTAAAAAATGATGGTTGAGACGGGAGGGCAAGTGCTCGCAAAAGTATGGAAACTCACCCCTGGACGGATAATTCCGAATGAGAGCCTGGAATCTGAGCTTGTTGGGACTCCAGGGGGCGAAGGGTGTTCTGTTATAAGTATACATTGTCGAGCGAGAGGGGGGGGGCAAGTCCTCCAAAATGGACTGATCGCTACCCATTGGGTGCCCCTTCCCTGTGAGATGCGCATTTCCGTTGCGGGCACCGTTGGTTAGTTAGTTATTTGGGTTTAAAGGGCGCATCGACTGCAATGGTCATATAGCGCCCATTGCGGGCACCGTACTTCACGGCGAGGGTTGCCATGGTCGGCAGGATCTAATGAAAAAGACTGACTGATCATGATTGCACACCTATTCACCTTTCCGTCGCCTTAAACAGAATGCGCTCGATCTGTACATCGATCACTTATTTTGGATGGGGTGGGGCGATTTAAGGTGACTTTTTCATGTAGCGCCATACGGTAATAGTTCACTAGGAGTTTCGCTAAATTTCACAACACATTGGGGGCGGGGCATCCCCCTCGTCGCCACGCCTATAATGACGCAATTGGGGAATGTCGTTTCTGATCCTCCTATTTCTGGTTAAAGCCCATTACGCCCCATATATATTCAAGCTCAGCAACATTCGTGCGGCATATTCTGCACCTACCCCACAGGGGCGAATATAGATTGCACTTGAGCAATGTGCCCTCTCCCATGAAAATTGGTGGAGACATTCAGTCCAGAAAAACCGCTACTTCAGGAAATGTACCAATTCCCACACGCATTATTTTTTTTCTCACTCGAAACACCCTTTCACAGCAAAAGCGTTCTGCGTGCTCTATCCACTCCCGCTGAACGACGTCCCTCCAAGGAAATATGTTCCAGATATTTCTTGAATCGACCCCTTGCTATTTCCCGGCCCATTATCCACCCAAGTAACAGCGCCCCTTCCCAGTCATGCTGCATATGCTATATGGCCTTTCAGTCGATGCGCCCCTAAACTATAAGTCATCCTGCATTTTCCATTGCTTAAACCAAGACTCAAGATCTCACCAATCCAGTGGGTCCAGGTCCAGGTCCATTCATGGCATAGGTATTTTCGCAATCAATAGAAGAAATGACCAACTAACAATAGCATGGTAGGAAAATAGGGTTCGGCCCGCCCCCCCCCCCCCTCCCGATCCACCTGGAATTTCCAGCAATAGCTGAAGCATTATTGGGTGGGAGGGGGGGGCGTGCTCGAAAGGCTCGTGGAATTTCCCCATGTCAAATTGCCTTGACAAAATCCTGGCCGGTGGGGTTGGAGAGGATCAATCCACTGTGTATATCGACGGACGCGCTTTTTTATTTCACAGCTTTGCACAGACACCTACATGATGTGTATATAGACGCACTTAGTGATGCATACATACCATGGGTATGTATACTTTTGGGGGATATGTACCCCTCAAAATTGGCTTTACCCCCACCCTCAAATAATTCAACTTTTAATGTGGGACCCTATATGGAGTGTGCCGCAATCCCTTTGGGTCCGCACATTGCCTCCATGTTGTGCCCCCTGAATACATTCCAGAAATCAAAACTCCTGACGCATACCTACGTATGCGTCTGGGGGATATACGCATCCGATATACACAGGGACAGTCCCCTGTGTATATCGCCGTTCGGGTACTTTGGAGTGCGTAGGTTTACGTAGGGATCGCTTCTGTGTATATCGACACACGCGTACGAAGATTCACACAGACATGGGCTTCTGTGTAAATCGACGAGCGACCAGTTCACGTCCGCCTAGATATACGCCAGTACGGCCTCCTGAGTATATCGACGCTTGCCTACGTCGATTTACGTTGAAATCACCTCCTGTGTATATCGACGCGTGCGTATTTCACGCATAATGAACACAGACATGGCCTTCTGTGTAAATCGATGCAAGCGTAGTTCACGTCCGCGTAGATATACACCAGCACCGCTGCCTGTGTATATCAACGCCTGCGTAGATTTATGCAGGTGGTCGGCTCTGTGTAAATAGCGACAGATCTGCGTCGATATACACTGAAGTCACCTTCTGTGTAAATCGACGTCCGCGTAGGTTTACGCAGAGCAACAGCTGAGTGTATATCGACGCGCGCATCAATTTACACGCGTCCTATATATAAATATATATATATTATATATATATATATATATATATATATATATATATATATATATATATATATATATATACATATAAATCATGCGCCCTTTAAACCCAAATAACAAACAAACAACAAACCCTCACTCACTGAATGAGTCTTTCTTTTGAGATATACCTAATATATCGATACCTATATTCACGATAAGCGTAACAATAGCAACACCTATGCTGCCAGCTGGTATTGTGTAACATACCACATCATAGGTAATGCCTTTACCTGGATTTCTACTACGAGATGTTCGTGTATCACAATCGGCAATGGTGAGCATAAGCATCATGAACCTTGGGTTCTTTTACGACGCATTCAACCGCTAGGTCATATAGCGTTGCCAGTCTCTCACGCCGACTGGTCGCGGGTGGACTCGGTAATGCCGCCAGTTGCGAGATTCGAACCCACGATTTTTCGATCAAGAGTCCGACACTCTACCGACTGAGCTACCGCGGCCCCAGCATAAGCATCATACTTATAAACGACATACTGTTAGAAATGAGACACGAAGACCTCATAAACAAACGTCAAGAAGCACGATGCCGATACTCCTTTGGGTGGGATGTCGATTCAGTGTTCAGGAAGTGGCATATTCCACCCTACTTCGCGAAAAATGTATTACTGCGGGAGTGACCCCGTCGGGCTAAACGTGCCGTCAACACGTCGCTCACCGCATCGATTCGCTTGTCCCAGGAAGCATTCGGCTGATTCACCGTCTCACGAATCTTCACCATGTGCTCCTCCAAGTCCTTGGGTGAGAAAATCTGCACCTTAGGCACATCTTCGAACGCTGAGATGAACATGGCTTCGTCGATGGCTCCGGCGGCTGTAATCGGGGCCAGTTGGGTTGGCCAGGACTCAGTCACGGGCCAGTTGGGTTGGCCAGGGCTGTCACGGGCCAGTTGGGTTAGCCAGGACTCAGTCACGGGCCAGTTGGGTTGGCCAGGGCTGTCACGGGCCAGTTGGATTTGCCAAGGCTCAGTCACGGGCCAGTTGGGTTGGCCAGGGCTGTCACGGGCCAGTTTGGTTAGCCGAGGCTCAATCACGGGCAAGTTGGGTTAGCCAGGGCTCAGGCACGGGCCAGTTTGATTAGCTCAGTCACGGGCCAGTTGCTAGGCAGTCAGGGCTCAGTCACGGGCCAGTTGCTAGGCAGTCAGGGTTCAGTCACGGGCCAGTTGCCGGTCAGCCAGGGCTCAGTCACGGGCAAGTTGTGTTAGTCAGGGCTCAGTCACAGGCCAGTTGCCGGTCATTCAGGTCAGGCCAGTGTCAGTCAGCTCAGCTGGAGCGGTACTGAAGAGGACCGGTGCCACTGACACCGTCCTGTCCTGCACGGCCCATATCGCAACACGACCAATAACATCACTTCGAACACACTGGCAGCAAGCACAACAGGAACACTTCAAATATGGCATAGGGACGCATCGTCGTTTCACCCATTGAGCCATATTGAACGAAATGCCGTGCTCGACAGCACCGCTTATTCATTGAGAAATGGCCCCCCAGTGTTGTTCTGTAACAGATGAGTTCTGCGCGGCAAGTTCAGTAGAACACAGTGCATTCATTCAACGCTCTGCCGACGACAAGACAGGCGACCCAGCCACCGCCTATGCTGATGTACCTGCGAAGGACAAAGCAGGCAGCCCAACTAGCGCCTCTGCTGATGTACCTGCCGAGGACAAAGCAGGCGGACTAACTACCGCCTCTGCTGATGTACCTGCCGCCGACAAAGCAGGCGGACCAACTACGGCCTCTGCTAATGCACCTGCCGAGGACAAAGCAGGCGGTCCAACTAGCGCCTCTGCTGATGTACCTGCCGAGGACAAAGCAGACGGACTAACTACCGCCTCTGCTGATGTACCTGCCGCCGACAAAGAAGGCGGACCAACTACCGCCTGTGCTGATGTACCTGCTCGCAGGCTGGCGGTGCGACAGCGCGTGGCGGTACACCTCCAGCAGCTGGCCTGGGCACAGTCTCGACTCCTGCGAGTTCCCCCGACACACACTGGGTCCAGCGGTGCATGAACACATTTGCTATAAAGGCGGTTCGACCGTGCCCTCATGCTGGTGCCCGTGTTCGTAGACGCACACGCAGGTGACGACCTGATAGTAATTAGACGGCAGAATCACTACTGCGAGAACGGCGCCCGTCGAGGGTGTGGCCTGCATATCTGCGCCACTGAGTGAGTGGGAATGGGTGAGAATGAGTGAGGATGAGCGCCCACGTTTGACTCAGTCCTGTGTGAATCACATGTCGTGGGCGGCGAGTGACACGGTCTGTCCCAAACAATGGGCCGCTACGACAGCGTGGCCCCGCACGACCTGAACCACTGGACTTGAGCACCGGCTACACAGTCGTCCCGTCGGCGAGCAAGACCGATGATCGGGGAGCCGGCGTGCGACGCCGACCCACCTCTGAAGGCAGATGGCGGCTCAAGGCCACCTGTCAGTGGCTGTCGGCGCCTCGTGTTGTCCATGGTCCGGTGCAGCGCTGCCACTTGCTCGCCACACTCGGCTGCTCATGACACACGGCAGCACGGCTATCAGCCTTGTTCATGTAATCGCCACCATCGCACACCTCATTCGTCAAGAGGTAGGCGACGTGTTTGGTTTACGCTCCGGGATCTCGAGTTCCCGCTCCCGGTGACGAAGAGGTAGGCAACGTGTTTGGTTTACGCTCCGGGATCTCGAGTTCCCGC